>CAUYLG010050006.1:0-24275 GCA_963573385.1 Cacajao melanocephalus | reverse complement strand
TTAGGTTTGCTTGGTCCAGATCTGAGTTCAAGTCTGGGATATCTTTGTTAATTTTCTGTCTCGTTGATCTGTCTAATATCGACAGTGCAGTGTTAAAGTGTCCCACTATTATTGTGCAGGAGTCTAAGTCTCTTTGTAGGTCGTTAAGAACTTGCTTTATGTATCTGGGTACTCCTGTATTGGGTAAGCATATATTTAGGATCATCAGCTCTTCTTGTTGCATTGATCCTTTTAACACTATGTAATGCCCTTCTTTGTCTCTTTTGATCTTTGTTTGTTTAAAGTCTATTTTATCAGAGACTAGGATTGCAACTCCTGCTTTTTTTTTGCTCTCATTTGCTTGGTAAATCTTCCTCCATCCCTTTATTTTAAGCCTATGTGTGTACTTGCATGTGAGATGGGTTTCCTGGAGAGAGCACACCAAAGGATTTTGACTTTTTATCCAATTTGCCAGTCTGTGTCTTTTGATTGGGGCATTTAGCCCATTTACATTTAAGGTTAATATTGTTATATGTGAATACGATCCTGCCATTTTGATGCTAGCTGGTTCTTTTACCTGTTAGTTGAGGCAGTTTCTTCATTGTGTTGATGGTCTTTACCATTTGGTATGTTTTTGGAGTGGCTGGTACTGGTTGTTCCTTTCTATGTTTAGTGCTTCTTTCAGGAGCTCTTGTAAGGCAGGCCTGGTGGTGACGAAATCTCTCAGCAATTGCTTATTCAATCACTCCTCAGCAAATGCAAAAGAAAGGAAATCATAACAAACAGTCTCTCAGACCACAGTGCAATCAAATTAGAACTTAGGATTAAGAAACTAATTCAGAACCACACAACTTCATGGAAACTGAACAACTGGCTCTTGAATGTTGACTGGATAAAAAAATGAAATGAAGGCAGAAATAAAGATGTTCTTCAAAACCAATAAGAATGAATACACAATGTACCAGAATCTCTGAGACACATTTTAAGCAGTGTCTAGAAGGAAATTTATAGCAATAAATGCCCACATGAGAAGCAAAGAAAGATCTAAGATCAATACCCTATCATCAAAATTGAAAAAGCCAGAGGAGCAAGATCAAAAAAACTCAAAAGCTAGAGGAAGACAGGAAATAACTAAGATCAGAGCAGAACTGAAGGAGATAGAGACACAAAAAAACCCTTCAAAAAGAAAAAATCAATAAATCCAGGAGCTGGTTTTTTGAAAAGATCAACAAAATAGACCGCTACCCAGATTAATAAAAAAGAGAGAAGAATCAAATAGATGCAATACAAAACGATAAAGGGGATATCATCACCAATTCCACAGAAATTCAAACTACCATCAGAGATTACTACAAACAACTCTATGCACATAAACCAGTAAACCTGGAAGAAATGGATAAATTCCTGGACATTTGCACCTTCCCAAGCCTAAACCAGGAAGAAGTCAAAACCCTGAATAGACCAATAACAAGGGCTGAAGTTGAGGCAGCATTTAATAGCCTATCAACCAAAAAAAGCCCAGGTCCAGATGGGTTCACAGTTGAATTCTACCACATGTACAAAAAAGAGCTGGTACCACTCCTTCTGAAACTATTCCAAACAATCCCAAAAGAGGGAATCCTTTCCAAATCATTTTATGAGACCAACATCATCCTGATACCAAAATCCAGCAGAGAATCAACAAGAAAAGAAAACTTCAGGCCAATATCCATGATGAACATGGATGCAAAATCTTCAATAAAATACTGGCAAACTGATTGCAACAGCACATCAAAAAGCTTATCCACCATGATCAAGTAGGCTTCATCCCGAGGATGCAAGGCTGGTTCAACACATGCAAGTCTATAAACGTAATTCACCACATAAACAGAACCAAAGACAAAAACCACATGATGATCTCAATAGATGCAGAGAAGGCCTTTAACAAAATTCATCAGCCCTTTATGCTAAAAACTCTCAAGAAACTAGTTATCGATGGAATGTATCTCAAAATAATAAAAGCTAGTTATGACAAACTCACAGCCAATATCATACTGAATAGACAAAAACTGGAAGCATTCCCTTTGAAATCTGGCACTAGACAAGGATGCCTTCTCTCATCACTTCTATTCAATATAGTATTTCAAGTTCTGGCCAGAGCAATCAGGCAAGAAAAAGAAATAAGGGATATTCAATTAGGAAAAGAGGAAGTCAAATTGTCTCTGTTTGCAGAAAACATGATTGTATATTTAGAAGACCCTGTCATCTCAGCCCAAAATCTCCTTAAACTGATAAACAACTTCTGCAAAGTCTCAGGATGCAAAATCAATGTGCGAAAATCACAAGCATTCCTATACACCGATAACGACTAAAAGAGAGTCAAATCAAGAATGAACTGCCATTCACAATTGCTATAAAGAGAATAAAATAACTAGGAATACAACTAACAAAGGATGTAAAGGACCTCTTCAAGCAGAACTACAAACCACTGCTCAAGGAAATAAGAGAGAACACAAACTGATGGAAAAACATTCCATGCTCATGGTTAGGAAGAATAAATATCATGAAAATGGCCATACTGCCCAAAGTAATTTATAGATTCAATGCTATCCCCATCAAGCCACCTATGACCTTCTTCACAGAACTGGAAAAAACACCTTCAACTTCATATGGAACCAAAAGAGAGCCCACATAGCCAAGACAATCCTAAGCAAAAAGAACAAAGCTGGAGGCATCACACTACCTGACTTCAAACTATACTACAAGCCTACAGTAATCAAAACAGCATGGTACTGCTACCAAAACAGAGATATAGATCAATGAAACAGAACAGAAGCCTCAGAGGCAACACCACACATCTACAATCATGTGATCTTTGACAAACCTGACAAAAACAAGCAATGGGAAAAGGATTTCCTGTTTAATAAATGGTGATGTGATAACTGGCTAGCCATGTGCAGAAATCAGAAACTGGACCCCTTCCTGACACCCTACACTAAAATTAACTCTAGATGGATTACAGACTTACACATAAGACCTAACACCATAAAAACCCTAGAAGAAAACCTAGGAAAAACCATTCAGGAGGTACAGTCAAGGACTTCATGACTAAAACACCAAAAGCATTGGTAACAAAAGCCAAAATAGACAAATGGGATCTAATTAAACTCCAGAGCTCCTGTACAGCAAAAGAAACTATCAATAGAGTGAATCAGGAAACAAGAGAATGGGAAAAAAAATTTTGCAATCTACGTGTCTGACAAAGGGCTAATATCCAGAGTCTACAAAGAACTAAAACAGATTTACAAGAAAACAAACAAACAAACCCATTCAAAAGTGGGTGAATGACATGAACAGCCACTTTTCAAAAGACGTATATAAGGCCAACAAACATATGAAAAAATGCTGATCATCACTGGTCATTAGAGAAATGCAAATCAAAACCACATTGAGATACCATCTCTCACCAGTTAGAATGGTCATAATTTAAAAATCTGGAGACAACAGACGCTGGAGAGGATGTGGAGAAATAGGAACACTCTTACACTGTTGGTGGGAGTATAAATTAGTTGAACTATTGTGGAAGACAGTGTGGCGATTCTTCAAGGACCTAGAAATAGAAATTCCATTTGACCCAGTAATCCCATTACTGGGTATATATCCAGAGGATTATAAATTGTTCTATTATAAAGACACATGCACACCTATGTTCATTGCAGCACTGTTTACAATAGCAAAGATGTGGAACCAATGCAAATGCCCATCAATGATAGACTGGACAAGGAAAATGTGGCACATATACACCATGGAATAATATGCAGCCATAAAAAAAGATGAGTTTGTGTCATTTGTAGGGACATGGATGAATCTAGAAACCACCATTCTCAGCAAACTGACACAAAAACAGAAATTCAAACACTGCATGTTCTCACTCATAGGTTGGTGGTGAACAATGAGAACACATGGACACAGAGTGGGGAGGATCACACAGTGGGGTCTGTTGGGGGGAACTGGCGGGGACAGTGAGGGGTAGTGAGGTTGGGGAGGAATAACATGGGGAGAAATGCCAGATATAGGTGACAGGGGGATGGAGGCAGCAAACCACATTGCCACGTATATACCTATGCAACAATCCTGCACGATCTGCACATGTACCCCAGATCCTAAAGTACAATTTTATATATATATGAAAAGAAAAGGCCATGAAAGCCATCATGCCCAGAACAATAAATTCCTGTTTGAGAAAACTGTGTCCAGATGTTGTGCATATCACAGGATTTACGAAAGAGCCAATCTAGGAAATCAAGAAAGAGATTGTGAATTTAGCCAAAAAGGTGGGGGGTGAAGGTTTTCGGGATATGAATCTTGGAGAAATTTAAGTGCTTATGCACACCAAACCAGAAGAATTAACAGAAGACAACTTGACGGAGATGAGTGCTTCCAAACCAGTGCTGTCTCATGTGTTAGCAGACACAGAAGCAGCAGTGCTAGAAAACAGTGACGTTAGACAGTCTGGCCGAAGGGTTTTGAGTACTCAAGACTGCTTTGGACTTTTTATGACCTGGACCCTTCTATGTTCTAGGCACTGAAACTAAAGCAAATGGTGGAAGAATTGGCACCAAATAGAAACATTTATTAAAAACATGAAAAAGCAGAAAGGACAGAAATTATGATGTATTTCTATAAAGTTGCACCAAGTGTGCCTGCCTCTCCTGTCTCCTATTCCACCACCTGCACCTCTTCCACCTATCCCACCCCTGAGATAGCAAGACCAACCTCTCCTCTTCTGATGGGGATGAAAACCTTTATGATGACCCACTTCCACTTAATGAATAGTAAATATATTTTCTCTTCCTCATGATTTCCTTAGTAACATATTCTTTTCTGTAGCTTACTTTATTATAAGAACACAGCATATAACACATATAACACATAAAGTATGTGCTGATTGACTGTTTATCAGCAAGGCTTCTGGCCAACAGTAGGCTATTAAATTTTGGAGTAGTCAAAACTTATTAAATATGTAGAGTTTTGACTGTATAGGGGGCTAGCACCCCTAACTAATCTCCTTGTTGGTTTAGTAGAATTGACCTCATAATTACCAGAATAAATATATACACAATTGCAAACTTTCAGCAATAGGTTCTTAATGCAATGGGTTAACAGAACTACAGCTCTTTCTCTTATGGTAGTTTAAAAATAAACAAATAAACAAAAAACCTCAAAGTTGGAAAAGGATCACTGAAGTCATCCAGTGTCTGCTTAAACCAGGTATTCAGTTGATGTTTGCTAAATTAAGTTAAAAGACAAATGTTAGGATCTCAGGGACTGATTTGTATAGCTGTAACATGGCTGTAATCAATGGTGTATTGACTGTTGTCCAGCCTGAGGCTGCAGGAAATGCCCGTTGAGGCTGCTCCTGAAAGCCAGAGATCAGAAGATCTGGGAGAATCGGTAGGGCATCTTTACTCCAAACCAGGTGTGGAAATCATCTCCCCACCCTGAAGACATTACTAATGCCTTTATTTATTCTGGGAAAGTTCACAGACCTTGAGGCAGGGTTGGGAGAGGCTACAAATGAACGTTATAGTTTGGAGCCTCTTAGAACTAGAAAATGTATTCTAGTAAGCAAAATGTCCTAGCATATTGGGATAAAATTGATGACAATATAATTCATCATCTGAAACAAACACGAGTGTGAAGGGGGAGTCTAGTATTAATTATGCTAGGGAAACAGGCCGGAAGTGATACTGCCCCAGGAAAATGGCTATGTATAAGACCTTAAGTGATGTTGGGTGTGTGCTGCTCTCTCACTGGCATATTGGAAGATAACGTGCCGTAGAAGCAATTAAATCACGGGCAACACAGTTGCTCCCCAGCACTCTTGTGCACCAACAGCACAGCTCCACTGGTGTAGGGCAGGCTGGAATTTCAGCAATAAGCCCTTGGGAAAGGCAGGAGACTGGAACTGAATATATTGGCCCCATTTTAAAGCTGGTCCCTAGAGATAGCCAGATATCCAATTTTTAATGTTCAAGGAGCCTGGAGAACTTGAGCTCAAGTCACATAAAAGCTGATATACTGAAGGGTTGAATGTGGCAAGTAGCAGTCCATTCTGTGGCAGTTCTAGAAGCCATAGACTTTTATCTGGTTTCATTTATTCATTCAACAAACACATATTGGTCCAGGGTACCAGGCCAGGAGATGAGGATACAATAGCAGCTTAGGGGCACCACAATTTACAGGAATAGGGGGTCTAATCTCAGAAAGTTGGGCTTCAAGGGTTAGTCAGGTAGTCAGGGCTCTGCAGCATTTGCTGAGGTTCGGCACTGGGCTGCAGATAAAGCAGAAAATTGGCAAAAACAAAAAGACAGGAACTCAGGCAAAACCCTGATTTACAAAAAAGCATGCACCTTGGGACAAAGCAAAAAAGCTTGTTGTTGGTGGTCAGGCTTACTCCTGGTGCACCTGATACTGGGCTTGGGTGCTCTGAGGACTCCCAGACCCCACCTGCTAGTGCCTGTAAATGCTGATAATCTGCCAGCTGGGTTGAGCCTGAGGCTGACCCACAGCAGGGCTGCTGAAGCCAGGCAGGCAGCTACCGCTGCAGGGCTGGGCTCTCAGGAAAGCCAAGCCCTGTCTGTGGCTAATGATAAGGAAAGGGGAGCAGGAAGAGGACAGGCATGGCAACGCCAGCCACACCTTTTCCTTCATCCAGCTGTGGGCCAGCCCCATTCGAGGTAGACCCAGGACTTACTGGATCCATCTAGCATTGCTAACCCTCAGAGACGCTGGCATCAGCTGATCTTATCTGGCCTTCTGGGACTGGTGACACTTCCCTGAAGGACAGGACCACAGGGAGATTTTAAAACAAAATGAACTATTCAATTCAGTAGTCTGACACACACAGAAAGAACCAGTTCTCTGCTGGGCTTACCTGGCTCTGGGGATTCCAATGATGTATAAAAACTCAATCTCCACCCTCTGGGCTCACAGGCTAGTGGAGGAGACAGTAATTGTATTTAAATGGGGCAAACAGAGGTTTGATCAATAGAGGTTAGAAGGAGGCACCTGACCCGGGTTAGATTGAAAGGGTCTAATATCACTTATTTTTAAGCAGAGATGCCCTATTTGGGGAAAGTGATTTTTCTCTAAAGTAACATTTTTTTAAAAGAAACAGAGTCTTGTTCTGTTGTCCAGGCTGGAGTGCAGTGGCACAATCATAGCTCACCGTAACCTTGACCTCCTGAACTCAAGCGATCTTCCTGCCTCGGCCTCCTAAAGCACTGGGATTACAGGCACGAACCCCCATGCCTGGCCCTAGTGTAACATTTCTAAATGCCTCTGAATCACCGTTAATCCTTTCATACTTCATTTATTTGTGACAACTGAGAACGTCACACCATATGTATTCTATACCTTCTTAGCATCTGTTGAATGCCTACTGTGTGCCAGGATGAGTTGCTTTTATATACATATTAGTCAGCTATTGCTGTGTAACAACCAGAGTCTGTGATATACAATAATAAGCATTTGTTTGTCACACACCGTAGGGATACCCTGGGAGCTGGGAGAGCTTGGCAGGGCTTGACCTGGAGGCTCTTCCTCAAGCTGTAGGCCTGCATGTGTACTATTTGATCTGCTCCATGTCTCTCACTCTCCTGGGCAAATGGGCTGGCCAGGGCATGTTCTTCTCTGGGTGACAATGGAGGTGGAAGGCCACAAGCCCTGCTATATGGGCACACCGTCACATCTACGAATATTCCACTGGTCCAAAGAAGCCACATGGCCGATCCCAAGGTCAAATGGTGGGGAAGTTCATCTGTTTTTCCGTGGGAGGAATTGCAAAGTTGCCTGACAGTGGTCCTGGATATGGCAAGAGGTGGAGAACCGGGGTTAAGGATTTAGTTTACCATGACATATGCTACATCTAATGCCCTCAACACCGCGTGAGCTGGATAAAATTATCCCTGTTACAGAGAGAAAGCTAAGACTCAGGGATGTCAAACCACTTACCAAGGTTGGAGAAAGAGCCGGATCAAAACAAGCACACATCCTGCTTCCTCTCTTTCCTTCCAGTCTTCCAGGCTTCGTGCTGATAGTGAAGGACTAGCCCAGAGGAGGGGCCTTAAGTACTTATTTCCTAAGAATGAGAAAAAGAGGATGCTTCTGCATGCCCTAGAGAGGCCCAGGGAAGTTCGCAGTGGGGCACAGACTCCTGCATAGAAAGGTGAGAGGGCAGCTTCGTAAAATCCAGGCTGCATTCAGGGGCTGGGTCTTTCGTGTTCCTTCACTGATAGCACCTGAGCCTGGCAGTAAATTAGGGCCAGGCCTCCAAGAGGAGACAGCCAGCACCTGGTAATGTGCAGAGCCGTGTTTCAGCCAAGAAGTGCCCTTCACCATCCCTGACAACTGCTGTGGGCCGGAAGATGTTGTCACAGAGCTAACTGCCCGCGAGGATGAATGTCACTGAGAAGGAGGGGTTGGTGGGAAGGTGGCCAGGGAAGACTAGAGAGGCTAAGCTCCATCTCATTCCAGCCTCCTGAAGAGGTACCTGGCTCTGGCATTAGGCCTGAGGTTGAATTCTGGCTGTAGCCCTCAGGATCCTCATCTGTGAAGGGACAGGGATGGTTTCCACTTTCCAGAGTCTCTGGGGTGCGGGAGGGAGGAGATGAGTCAGGGTCCAGCCGGATCTCTGTACCTTTGGTGCACACAAGTCCCAGATGCTGGAGGGCTGTGGAGAATTCTACCTGACAAGGATGCTGGGAGGTCACACACCTGCCCCTGGGTGGCCAGTGATGGACTGGGGCAGGCATACAAAAGCACAGCCCCTGTCTCAAGCAGGGAAAATTCTGTGCAGCGATTTACCCTCCAGAGACCCTCTAAGCATAAGGCCTCAGCTAGACTTTCAACGTTTCCCTCCTTCCCCACCCAACCTGTATTAGTCAGGGTTTTCAAAAAATTGGCTTACATGTTTTAGAGGCTGGCACGTCTAAATTTGCAGGTGGTCCAGAAGGAGATCAGCAGTGGTCTCTCTCTCCTCAGGCAAACCTTAGTTTTGCTCTTAAGGACTTTCATTGATTGGATGATGTCCCATCCAGATTATCTGGAATAATACCTCTTTAAAGTCAACTGGTTGTTGATGTTAACCACATCTGCAAAATACCTTCACAGCAACACCTAGATTCATGTTTAATAGAAT
The DNA here is from genome assembly GCA_963573385.1 of Cacajao melanocephalus. NCBI lineage: Eukaryota > Metazoa > Chordata > Mammalia > Primates > Pitheciidae > Cacajao > Cacajao melanocephalus. Next base: position 15,115 of record CAUYLG010050006.1, on the reverse strand, counting down.
TAGTGGGTACTAGAGCTGGGCCAAGATGCACAGAATTCACCAAACCCCACCCTTGTTACTCCCTCACAGCTTTTTCCTGAAGAGCTGCCCTCCTCATTAAATCACACACACCTGGATCCTCCCCTCAGGTGAATCCAACCAGATCAGCAGTGACTTTCACTCCTGCCAGTGCTCAAAAGCACTCACTCTCATTCCTGCACCCACTCACCTGCACCCCTCCCTCCTAGGGAACCCAGCCTGAGCCAAGGGGTAATGGAGGTCTCGAGGGGACCTCTGGTCCTGTCTTAAGGTATTAAATGATTGGAACAAACCAGTTGTCCCATGTCCCAGAAGCAATTGCATTCTAATGAGGACTATTGGAAAGAAAAAGGATTTCAGGACCTAAAGGAAGTTTTGTTACTGTAAAGAGGTCCCAATCCAGACTCCAAGCGAGGGTTCTTGGATCTCATGCAAGAAAGAATTTGAGGCAAATCCATAAAGTGAAAGCAAGTTTACTAAAAAAGAAAAGGAATGAAAGAATGGATACTCCATAGGCAGCGCGGCCTCGAGGGCTGCTTGGTTACCCACTTTTATGGTTATTTCTTGATGATATGCTAAACCAGGGGTGGATGATTCATCCCTCCCCTTGTGGATCACATAGGGTAACTTCCTGATGTTGCCATGGCATTCATAAACCATCATGGCACTGGTGGGAGTGTAGCAGCGAAGATGACCAGAGGTCACTCTCGTCACTACTTTGGTGTTGGTGGGTTTTGGCAGGCTTCTTTACTGTGACCTGTTTCATCAGCTAAGTCTCCCTGACCTGTATCTGGTGCTGACCTCCTACCTCATTCTGTGACTTAGAATGCCTAATCATCTGGGAATGCAAGCCCAGTACGTCTCAGTCTTATTTTACCCAGCCCCTATTCGGGATGGAGTTGCTCTGGTTCCAACGACTCTGACAGTTCCTCTATGCCAAGGCTTGGCTCAGGGATTTCCCCTCTGCTGGGAGAGAAGTTGAAACCCAGGGTTCTCAGCCAGGAAGGGTGGCCATTGATTTGCTCCATGAAAAATGATAAGATGTTCATCTCTGACAATGGCCAGCTGAAAGCTCATGACTGGAGAGACCATGTTGAGCCTGGTGAACACCGAAGCTCAGAGGAAGCAGGAAATAAAACGCAAACAGAAGGCCTTGAATTCTAGACACGAGGTGCTGAGTAGAGATCAGGCCAGTCAGGCACTTAGGGTCAGAAGAAAAAGGAAGCAGACACCCTTCTGGAGCAAGGCCACATGGCCTGTCACAGAAAGAGACAGACAGGGTCACTGAGCTTCTCACCCCACCCCAGGCCTCACACATCCCTCCCTCACCCCGCCTTTCCTTCAGGTAGCCCAAACTGATAGGGACAGGAGGCAGGGAAATTCTGGGCAGAAAAGGGCCCCACCCTCAAGCCGAAAAGCCTAATACCGTGGCCCAAAGTGAGAACTTCCATCCCTGTTTCCTCACCCAAATGTTGCGATTTCCAAGACAACCCATGGCCCACCCCACGTGCTATCCTTTGCCTGTAAAAAGCCCAGAACTCATCCTGCAGAGAAGCAGCTGGACATAGGATACTACAGTTGGATATTGGAGAGAAGCAGCTTGACTTCAGAGGGACAGCTTTATGATGTAGCTTCAGAGAGTCCCTGGCTGGACTCCAGGGGAAGATTATCTTCCCCCTCCATCTTCCTTTTAGCTCCCTTTCCCCCTGAGAGTCACTTCCATTGGCAATAAAATCCCCCACATTTACCATCCCCACTTCATTCCTGCAACCTGATTCCTTCTGGATGGTAAACAAGGGGTAGATTATTCATCCTTGTGGACAAGAGTGGACAAGAACTCGGGTGTCACAAGTGCGGTTGCAAAAGGTTGTCACTGACCGTCCACTGAGTTGTTAACACTTAAGCCATCCGCAAATGGCAATGGTAAAAGGGCACTGCAGCACTCCTTCTGGGGCTTCAAAGGTTGCAGGCACCACCCTAAACACTGCCAGCACCCAAAAGCACTCACCCCGCTTCCTGCATCCACTCACCTGCGCTTCCCCTCCGACAAGGGGTGGAATGCAGCAGAACCGAGTGAGTAGAGTCTGCCTCCACCAGCGCCGAAGCAGCCAGCTAATTCTAGTGCCTGTGCACTCCAGTTCCTGCCCATGAAAGGGTCAGGGCAATATCCTGCTTCAAAATAACTCTCGGTACCTTCCAACCAAAAGAACCCACCAGCACAGCCTGGGCCATCCTTCTCCCTCCTTGTTTACCTGACCAATTCCTATTGGATCTCAGTACAATCACAGCCCCCTGGGGGATGCTGGCCTGACCTCTTAGTCTGATTCAAGCATGCTGACTGTATATTCCTCTTTCACCCTCTCCTGGAACTCTTGTGATATCTAATTTCTTCTTGGTCTTCCTGATTAATCTGAATAGACTATGGGTACCCTCCAGGACAGGGCCTGTGTCTTATCCATCCCTGGACCCAAAGAACAGTGAGTGGCGCAGTCAGTGCTCAGTGAATGAATGGGGGCTTGGAATGCCCTGCTCACAGCACTCCTGTCTTGTGGAGGTGGCAGGTGCATGCCACCTTACCATTTGAAGCTGGTTGTCATAGCAGCATTTTGCAGACACAGCTCCAGGGAAACACAAAGGAGAGGTTAACTCCAAGCAGGCCACTCCAAGAGGGTTGTCAGGAGAAGGTAGCATCTCAGCTGGGCTTTGTAGGATGAGTTGAGCACTGACAAGCAAACAGGAGGGGCTTAGCCACGTGGGCCATGGAGCTAACCTGGGAACATGAGAGTTGGGAAGATTTGAGGTAGGGAGACAGGATCTGGCCCAGAAGGAGGCTTCCACGAGCCCGCCAACAGCATCTGCCCCATCTTTCCACCAGCCAAGCCTGGTGCAAAAGCAAAGTCCATCAATCAGTTGGTGTGAGTGGATGCTGAGGCCCAGCCTGGATTTACAGTGACACACATTGATTTTGGCTCTCGGAAGGCATCAGCTCCCCCGTAAATTAGAAGATTTATCTGCAAGTGCTACAAAGATAAGTAGCTTTGCACATAAATACCTTTCCTTTGTAAAAAACAAAAAACAAACAAAAAAAACTAAGAGAACATTCCAAGGCAGAGGCTTTAGGGAGCTCCTGCAAAATCTCTGAGGTCTGCCCTGAACACCATGTGTAGACGGTCAAGGATGCCTGCAAAATGCCCAGCCTTGGGGCTCCCAGAACTTGGAAACACAATGTTTTCCCCATCCATCTTCTGTCCTCATATAGGGAAGGGGTGTACTGTCAGTCTTATGTGCCCTTTTGGGTTCTAAAGGACTCACTACCTCACTCATTCATCAAATATTGCCTGAAGGTCTCTTATTCTGGTCTCAGGACCAGGGACTGCAAACAGATACAGAGGTGAGCTAGACAAAATCCCTGCCCTCAAAGAGCTCACATGCCAGTAGAGGACACAGATGATCAATAAATGGGATGACAGCAGGTATGATCCATGCTCTAAAGAAAGTAAATTGATCCATGTGAAAAGATATTACCTGGGCTGGGGTGGAGGCTGCTTACATGGGGTAGTCACGGTGACTGGCCCAGCCTAGGACCACTGAGATGGTGGGGGAAGTCAGACATGGGTCTTCTAGAAAGATTTTTTCCCATTGATAAAAAGAGATGCCAGGCAGAAAACATTCTCATTTTTGTCTTTGCTGAAAGCACGTGATGCCTTAATTGGGCATTCTGTCAAGGGTATTTGTTAGTAACTGACCAAAAGATCAAGCTAAAATGTCAAGGACAAAGACTGAAGGAACCAAATTAGCTGATGCTGGGATCACTCTACCTCCAGGCTTCCCTCTTACATGAGAAAACAAACACCTTTTAGTGTGTAATGGGTTTTGAGGTGGGTCTTTTGCAGCCTAAGTCCCTGGGCAATCCTGTTCAGATGTGATAGTCTCCATTAAGTGATGCCAAACAAGGCTGCTTCTGCCAGGCAGAACCAAGCAAAGGAGAAGCAAAGCTACTTCTAGTTCAAAGGAGACACTTTGATGTATCCAGAAGAGGTAACCCCTGGAGGCAGAAAGGGAAAGGAAACAGGGGTGGGTGAGACTGCTATGGATAGACAGAAGGGGAAGAGAGTGCTGGAGCCCCTGGGAAACACACCTGCATAAGACATCCCTGAACATTGGATGAGGACCCCTGGCAGGGCTACCCCTCCACGGAAGGTGGGGCAGTGGGCACATGCCCATTGGTATCTGTCAGGATCACAGCAGGACACTGATGACCAGGTGATCTGAGGAGGGTTTAACATACAGGAATGATCAGCAAAGGGGACACAGAGTGTGGAGAAACCACAGGGAGAGTGGGCTACACCACAGCACAGTTACTGCCCTGACACCCAACACAGCAAGAGGCAAAGCCACTCCTGGCTCTGAAGTAGAGAGGGCTGTGCAGGAGGGCTTCGGGCAGAAGCTAGGACCTTTGGTCAAGGGACAGCTCCAGCCCTCGATGATGCTACAGGGAGGCAGTGGGGGAGTCAACACCTCAATCTCTCCCTCTTCTTCCTCCTCCCAATCTCCTGCTGTTGCTCCCCACTGGACAGAACTGGGGGCAGAGCACAAGGGCGCCAGGGGAGGCGGTTTGTATTTGCGTACTTTCCTCTTGCTGCTGCAATGAAGAACCACAGACTTGGTGGCTTAAAACGACATGAATTTATTATCTCACAGTTCTGACAGCCAGACGTAGATGTGAAAACAAGCCTCAGTGGCCTAAAGTCAAAGTGCAAAAGGGCTGCATCCCTCTGGCAACTCCAGGAGAGAATCTCTTCCCTTATTTTGCCCAGCTTCCAGAGGCCACCCACACTCACACTGCATTGCCCTGAGTCTGATACCTGCTGCCTCCCCCTTGCCATAAAGGCCCCTTGTGTCCACATTGAACTCATCCAGGTAATCCAGGGTAATCTCCCTGTCTCAAGGTCAGCTGATTTCCAACCTCAATGCCATCTGCAACCTTAATTCCCTTTTTCCATGTACATAACACATTCACAGGAACCAGGACATGGACATCTTTGTGGGGCCATTATTCTGCCTATCCTAATGTAGTTCAGCCTCCTGGGTGCACAGAAAAAAGTGGAGAAGGAGGGTAGTTCTGGTGGGAAAAACTCCTCTTTCAGCTGGCACCCTAGCAAAGGGTGTGGATAGGGCAGTCACTCAACCTCTCTGAGCCTCAGTTTTCCCAACTGTAAGAGAGGGATAATCTTACCAACTCTTGGTTGTGCTGATGATGACAGAATCTGGGCACAATCTTGGCAGCTAGGGTGTTCTCAATAAATGTCACAGCACCGTACAGGTTAAACAAGAAGCATGGTACCAAGGGTGGGAGGTGTTTGCTGCACAGGAAATGAATCAATTCACCATGGACCTGTCTCTCCTCGGTGCCATTTTAAGCCATGTGCTCCCAATACTACCGTGGACCAACCTGAGAGTAAAGACACATAAAGCTCCCTGAAGAAGAGGTGGCCTTTAAGCCCTGCAAGCTGAAGACCCCTTTTCTGTCCGCCAAAGAGTCAAAGGGTGAACCCTGCCCCCTGGGTCTCTGGGACCCGACCTGCTCCGGTGGGCTTACTGGGTTGGCCTCACTCTGACCCAGTCTGTCCTGTAGAGGATCTGGACTTTGATAAAAGGCAGGGTGGCAGGGGGCTAAATCAGAGGCTGGAGCCGGTCCTGGGAAGGTCTGGCTTCTGAGCCTGCTCTGCCTCTGTCTGTATGGTGAGCTTAGTCGAGTTGATTCCTCTTTCTGGGCCCGTTTCCTCACTGCTGTATAGGAAGAGTGGATACGAGGCGCCCGAGAGCCATCCAGCTAGTGATGCCACCCAATGCCATGCATTGCAGGAAGCCTCTGGGTGCTGCAGGTTCCTGGGTGAAGCCTGAGCTGTTTGTCACTCAGGGGGAGCTGGGCCTCCACCAGTGCCATTCTGCCTGTGGAGAGAGCTTCCTGGGCCCAAACTAGGACAATCAGACCCATGTTGTCTCTCTTATATTCTTCTCAGGAATTTCTAAATATATTGTCCCAATTACATGTTATGATCATCTTTCAGCACAGATTTTCTTTCCACATTCAGATGAGGAAATGAGATCCCAAACTAATAATGGTGGGTAACGTGAAGATCTTATTAGGTGGTAGGCTCTTGGCATACACTTAGCATTTCATCTTCACAGGAGCTCAGGAGTTCGGTGCCTTCCCTGCATATTATAGATAACGCCATGAGCAACAGAGCATGTGGCCTGTGCTGCAATTCCCAAAAGGGGATGAAGCCTGGTGCGGAGCCTGGCAGGGAGGAGGTGCCAAAAACACCTGATGATGAATGGAGGGGTTGTGACTTGAGGCCAGGCATATCTAGCTGCAGAACGCATGCTCCTGATCACAGAGCTGTAGTGCCAGGGCTGGGCTGGAGCCTGGAACTAGAACGACATGGAATCACACCCACATCCACAGATACCAGCCTGGAGGTAGAGTGATGGAACCACAGCTGCATCCACAGATACTAGCCTGGAGCTAGAGTGACATGGAATCACACTCGCATCCACAGATACCAGCCGGGAGGTAGAGTGACATGGAATCACACTCGCATCCACAGATACCAGCCGGGAGGTAGAGTGATGGAATCACAGCTGCATCCACAGATACCAGCCTGGAGATAGAGTGACATGGAATCACACCCGCATCCACAGATACCAGCCTGGAGCTAGAGTGACATGGAATCACACCCGCATCTACAGATACCAGCCTGGAGATAGAGTGATGGAATCACACCCACATCCACAGATACCAGCCTGGAGGTAGAGTGATGGAATCACAGCTGCATCCACAGATACCAGCCTGGAGATAGAGTGACATGGAATCACACCTGCATCCACAAATACCCCCTGAAACTAGAGTGATGGAATCACACCCGCATCCACAGATACCAGCCTGGAGCTAGAGTGACATGGAATCACACCCGCATCCACAGATACCAGCCTGGAGGTAGAGTGATGGAATCACAGCTGCATCCACAGATACCAGCCTGGAGATAGAGTGACATGGAATCACACCCGCATCCACAGATACTAGGAGGAGCTGGTTTCTTATCTGCAACTTGGAAAGAGAATCTGACCTAGCAACAGTTCTTCCTGGAGAGGAGGAGGCAGAGGGAAGCATTCTGGCCTGCAAGGAGTCTCAGGTTAAGGGGTGGGTCAAGGAGGATGTCAGGGAATCAGGTTTAGAGAGTCTGAGGTCAGAAAGTGGAGTCCTTATTTCTTCAACCCACAACTCATGAAGGGGGTGGGGGTGGAGACATCCAGAAAGGTACAGGTGACCACAGGAGCACTGAGACTAGTGGCTGCTTCTCTGGCCAAACCCAGGGTGCCACATGCCTCTAGGGGAAGCTCAGAACTGACTAGGTACCATCAGCACCACGTGCAGATCCCCAGCCACCCTGTGGCTACAAGGTCATGAAGACCCTAAACACGAAGCCAACCTGGGGAAGGAGATAAATCCAAAGAGCAGAAAATGTACATGGAGGAGGCAGAATAAACATACAAGATGCCTTTAAACTGAAGAAAATAAAACAAAGATACACTGTAAATTGACAATTCGAAGAGCCCAATCCTCTACTCCAAGCAGGGTGTGGCTTGGGAGGAAATCTAGAAAATACAAATGTTACATATCCCTGCACACCTAACTCTAGTATGGTCCCATGTATTTTGATGGCATTTCAGTAGCTAAGTGCCCTTGGGTGTGTTGCTAAGTGCCCTTGGGTGTTTTCTCCAAGTAGAAGCTTGAAGAGGCTCAGCCATAAAATAGAGAAATGATACTGGGCCCCAGGAGAGTTTGAGATATGGTTTCCATGAAATGTAAATTAAACAGTGGCCAGGAAGGCACGCCCCAGTTAGGAAGGTAAGGGAAGACCCCACGGAGAGGAGAGGACTTGATGGGTACCTGATAAGGAAAGCGGGGTTTTGAAAGAAAGCGGTGAGGGAAATAGGGTTGCAAGTGAAGGGTCCACAGGTGCAAAGGGGCCCGAGAGGCTGGGCAGCCATGGCCATCAGAACGTCCTTGTCTTAGGAGGGTCTCAGCCTGTTGAAGGCAAGAGGGAAGGCAGGTGCTTAGGAGACTGAGCCTTCTAATGGGAAACTGTCAGCTTCAGATCTGCCATTTACAGGAGTAGCCAGAAATGCCTGAGAACTTTCTGGAATGTTTTCTTACAGTACAGCCTGCACTTCAACCTTGTCGAGTTTGTGTGTGTGGTTATTGTTTTGACAGTGAAAAAAAAAACACAACAACTCAGCTCCCTTTCTCAGCTTTCTCTGTTTTCTCTTTCCTGACAGCACATCAGGAGAGATTAAAGCTGTAAATCCAACCCCTGGCCAGAAGCTGTGGGTCCAGATGCTGCATCCTGGACTTTAGAAAGCCTCCACCCAGAGATGGCCTAGGACCTGGGAGCTGCAGGGGCAGGGGCACCAGACAGTGACAGGGCAGAACCTTTCCTCCAGGCACACAGAATAGCTGGGAAAAAAGAGAAAAGTCAGGAAAAGGAATGAAGGGCTGCGGAAGAGGGCCAGGCATTTACACAAGAGCACCGAGTGCTGCTAACAGCCAGCCACAGGCTGCACCCCTATCATCTCTGGAGACTGTGAAGGTGAAGTGTGAGGATCTCAGTGCCACTCCTGTCCATGATCAAACAGAACCTTTACCTTCACAGTACGGAAAAGAGTACAGAGCTGAATGATGGCAAAAGGATGCTCAGCTCTGTGTGTGTGTTTTACAGCCGCTCATTAATAATTCATGCAGCAGCTAAATGACGAGAGTTGGAGCCCCTGGCTCCGGCACCTGCTCCCTGTCACAGACCCCTCTGGGGGACTGCCAGTCCCTCTCTCCGCCTGGAACCAGAGGCGCCTGCCTGCCCGCGTCATGCAGCGCCTGACATGCTCGTGACCAAGGCTGACATCCCCTCTCAGGTTTTTCCTTCCACCCACCCAGAATCAAATGAGCTACAGTGTGGCGATTGACCCTCCCTCCCACTGCGGTCTCAGGACCCTGCCCTCAGATGACTCAGCCAGCTGGGCGGGCCTTCGGGACACAGGCCTGAGTTCTGATTGGCCCTGCCCCGCCCACAGCAGCCTGTCAGCTGCGATCGTTTACCTCTTCCCCGGGGCCCAGCTGTTCGTGACATCCCAGGTGCTGCCGGAAGCCTCTGGGCAGGCTCCAAAGGGGGATGATGAATGTGTATTATTTCCTCCCGCCGCCCCCCAGCCCGACCCTCAACACTGTTTCTTCTAGCAAATCTCCAGGCAGAGTTTTCCATTCCTTGGGTAGGAAAGAGAGGTAGGGGACATCTGTCCCTGCTCCATCCATTTCTTTCTCAAGTTGGCACTGGCTTTCACGGGGGTGACCATGCAGTCGCCATGGGGGAGAGAACAGAGATCTGGACTCTGGGGAAGGGAAATGGCTCAGCCCCGAGGAAGCCTCTCTACCCAGCCCACACCCACCCCGAAGTGGGAATCGGAATGTCAGTGCAGCCACTAATAACACCAAGGCCACAGGCAGGGGTGGGAAACAGATCCATCCCTGCAGATGTCTTAAGAGATCAGGGAAGATGGTTGACGTCACACACCAGACCACAGAGCTTCATACATTTATTTTAGTACCACCATTCTGTCTCCATTTATCTCCCTATTCATTTGGTGGTGTTTTGTTTCATTCAACAGATATTTGTGGAAGCCTATGACAGGCACTGTGCCCAATACTCAGGATACAGCAGTGAGCAAATAAACTCCTTGCCCACTTAGAAATTACGTCCCAGTGGGTGGGGACAATTATGCAGTTATGCTAGAGAGAGACGGAGAGACAGAGAGAAGAGAGAGGTAAAGGTGGAGGTAGATGCAGATACAGATACTAGTCAACATTTAAGCCTTGGGAAAATATGTTAGGCAGGGGGAATGGGGAGTATTAGGGGGAGGGTGTTGCTGTTTAGCTGCAGGTGATCAGGTAGCCTAGTTAACCAGGCCTGGGGCAGGGAGATCAGGCACGGTGGCTGGCAGGTGAGGAAGGCTCTGAGGAAAAGAGGGGGCTGGGAGGCTGGAGGAGGAGGTCGCAGGAGACAGGTCAGAGAGGTCCCAGGCCAGGTAAGGCAGGGAGGCTGGACACATAGGGACTCTGTGTCCCTGATGGAGAGAGGGAGCCATTGGATGGTCTTGAGCAGAGAAGCCACCTGACCTGATCAGGCTTTCCCAGGACGCCCCTGGCTGCCGGGTTGTGGATGACTGTAAGGGACAAAGGCAGAAACAAGGGAGCCAGACAGGGGCTAACAGAATCCTCCAAGCGACGATGGCGCTCAGAGCTGGCTGACAGCTTGGAAGGTGTGACGGGCAGCCTCCGGGTGGTGCACCAGGTGTAGGCGTGTTTGCCAAGGGATGGGACGTGGGGTGAATAAAGGCTCCCTCCTCAAGAGGCCACTGGCCTTCCCCTCAGTAGATTCCACGTCCACATTCTGGAGAATGGAGTTGCCTGTTGCCCCAATTCCCACTGTGGAAAGTGAGGAAACCCCTGGGCCCTCATGTACCGGACAGGCTCTGACGTGGGTGAGATGTTACTTCCACTATTCTCTAAGGGATATGTATAGAAGACGGGGGAGCTTTACTGAGCCCCCACGTACAGCATGAGGCCAAGCCCTTAGCACGCACACCCTGTGTGAGTCCTCACGATCAACCTGTGAGCTGGAGCTCCCCAACCCCACTTGACAGATGGGGCCGCACAGACATCCTAGACAGCTCTGGTGGCCGGCAGACAGCCCTGCAGAGTCCCTGTCCCCAGGAACTGGCAGGGATGAAGTCACTCCCCATACCTGGGCCATCTGACTCCAAACCACTTCTCTCGGTCCATAGAAAGGCTACACCACTAGCCCGCAACTCAACGCGCTGGGCTCAACTCAACGCAAACTCCTCTGTGGTTCCTTCCTCATTTCCTCCTTTCTCCTCTCTGGGTTTTAAGTCTCAGAAATGAACTATTCATGAAAAAGGGCTGCATACACAAATCATATAGGTAATGTTAACCACTTCTTTAAAATACATTTATATCAATACATTGAAAATAAATCCACCAAAAATGTAAACAGTAGAATTTTCTAGAAGTAATGTTCTTTCCTATATATTGCAAATTACCTACAATTCATAGGAGCCATTATTGCCTGAGGTTTACAAATGTGGATTCTGGAGAAGACAGCCTGGAATCAGCCGCTGCAGCTCATGATCTGTGCTGATCTGTGGCCACTCCTTGGCCTCTCTGGGCCTCTCTCTCCTGTTCTTCGAAGTAGAGATTCTATGCAGATAAAGTCAAGCCTCCCTCCTAGGGCTGCCACCAGGATATGAGGAGGAAGCATGAGTGAGCGCTTTTCAAGCTCCGGCACATAGTTAAAGCTGAATGAATGACAGCTCTCACAATGAGGCAGTGTTGCTCTTACAGTCATGGGGTACGGAGCATTTTTAGAGGAATAATTAAAAAACAATTCAAAAGCCAGGGTTGAGAGGAGGAGAATTAAAACTTGTTCTAATCTTCAAAGCGTGTGATTGGGAGGCTTCTGCATTTGGAACATTTCAAAGCTTCCTGGAATCTATCTTCATTTGGTGCCCGAGCGCTGGGGAAAGATGATAAACAGGCCTGCAGGAAGAGAGGTAATTAGCAAGCCATGGCTGGGAGCTGCCCCAGAGCGTGCAGTGCTCTTGCTCCTGTGTGTGTGTGTGTGTGTGTGTGTGTGTGTGTGTGTGTGTAGTTGTGTCTGCGTGGGGGAGAATGTGGTCTACGTGTGTGCTGTGTGATGTGTGTGTGTGTGTGTGTTTTGTTTTTTTTTTTGAGATGGAGTTTCTCTCTTGTTGCCCAGGCTGGAGTGCAATGGTGTGATCTTGGCACACCACAATCTCCACCTCCCAGCTTCAAGCAATTCTCCTGCCTCAGCCTCCTGGAATTACAGGCATGTACCACCATGCCCAGCTAATTTTGTATTTTTAGTAAAGACAGTGTTTCTCCATGTTGGTCAGGCTGGTCTTGAACTCCCGACCTCGTAATCCACTCTCCTCAGCCTCCCAAAGTGCTGGGATCACAGGCGTGAGCCACTTTACCTGGCTGACGTGTATTTTTTTGTATGTGTGATATATTGTGTGGTATATATGTGAGGTATATTATTGTAGTATGTGTGTATGTATGGAACGTGTGTTGTGTGTGTGGTGTTTGCAGGGACTGGAGTGAGTGTTTTGTGGTATGTATGTAATGTGTAGGGGCTTTTGTATGTGTGGTATTTTGTGTGGTGTGTGTGGTGTTTCTGGTACAGGTCTATGTGTGGAGTGTGTTTTATGTGTGGTGTTTGTGGTGTGTGTGATATGCAAGAAGGTGGGGGGTATTTTACGGTGAATCTGTGTGGTGTTTCTGGTGTGTTTGCATGTGCAGTGTGGGTGGGTGGGGTGTTCTGTGGGTGTATATGTATGATGTGTGTGGTGTGTAATATTGTGGTGAATGTGGGAGTTGTATGTGTGATGTATTGCGTGTGCTGTGTATGTGGTTTCTGTGTTTTGTATGTATGCAATGTGTTTCATGTGTGTTGTATGGTGTCTCTGACATGGTATGTGTAGTATATGCAGTGTGGCATGTGTGTGGAATTGTATGTGTGAGTGTTGTTTGTGGTGTGTGTGTGGTGTCTGTGGTATGTGTGAATGTGTTGTGTGGTGTGTGGTGTATTATGATGTGTGGTATTTGTGGCATGTGTGGTGTATGCAGTGTGGTGTGTGTGTGGAGTGTGATGAGTGTGGTGTTTCTATTATGTGTGTGTGGAATGTGTTTTTCGTGTGTGGTATATGGTGTTTCTGATGCATGGTATGTTTGGTGTGTGGAAAGTGTTTTGTGTCGGGGGGATGTGGTATGTGATGTTTATGATGTGTGGTATGTGTGGTGAGTGCAGTATGGTACATGTGGCATTATATGTGTGATATATTGTGTGTGGTGTTTATAGTATATGTGTATGTATGGAATGTGTTTCGTGTGTGTGGTATATGGTGTTTCTGATGTGTATGTGTGGTGTGTGGAATAAAGACATGGGTTTCCAGCCCTGGCCCAGGTGGCAGTGGCAGTGCACGATCTGGTTCCCCTCCCGCACTCACCTGCGTGCTGTGCCATGTGTGGGCTGGGCATGGGCGAACAAGATGTATGGCAGGCATGGGGGTCAGACCACAGCCACGTCTGCCCTGGGAACCACTTGGGCTGCCTCTGAGGGACAATGGCCCACTAGGCGGCCTGCACTGACTGTGCGAAGGCTGGGCTGAGCTGGGCAGGCCATGACGGCCTTGTCCACAGATTGGTCCCCACAGAATCCACTTCAGCCACTCATCATTGCTCGGCTGATCTTTCCACTGCATGCTCATGTGCCCACCCCTACTCCTGGTGCTCATCTGAACCACTGGCTTGTGCAGACTGGCTGATTCTTCCATCCCGCACCAGAGAGGTCCAGGGCCCTGGCTTGGGCTCATTCGAGAGGTCTGGTCCCCAGTGCTGGCACATGGGAAGTGGTGGGGAAGAGCATGGAACCTGGACCCAGCTGCCTGGCAACATGTCAGCACAGCTGTAACACAAGGCATGTGCACAGCTGAGTTTCCTCCCCTGGGGACAGGTTTTATGAGGTCTGGATGACACCATGCATATCAAGTGTCAAGAAACATGCCTGGCACATGGGGAACAGTCAATAGATATTAGCCCAGGAGTCAACAACCAAAACACAAAGGCATTGAGTAAGGGGATGCCAAGTACTCCTTCCTTCTGGCTCCCCAGCTGGTCATTTGGGGCTCCCAATCTGGCATGGCTTCTAAACCCCATATCTGGGCATCAATCACTCTTGTGGCAGCTCTTACTCAGCTGCAGGGGTCCCAGACAATCATGGAATGAGCACTCCCTCCTCCCTCCAGGTGAACCACATGACAAGGGAGGGACTGAAGCCAAGGCAGCAGACAAGCACTTTGGGGCTCTGTGACAACAGCTGGCACAGGGGCAGATGCAGAGTTCAGGACCAACAAGGGATCTTGACAGTCTCCCAGCCTGACCCAGCAGCCTCTGTCACACTCACAGGCATGGGTGGGCTGTGGGAAGGCAGTGTGCTGACAGTGGAAAGCTGTGTGGCCCCATGAACGGGAATGGAAGAGCAGCTAGCTCCTGCCCTATTGGGGATGGTAAGGGCATCACTGCAAGAAGTCAGGACAGGCAGACAGAACCCAGAAGACTTCCTGAGTTGAAGAGATAGAGATGAGAGTACAGGAGAGTTTGCAGGACAGAGTCCCAGAGAAGAGGAGGCTGCACAAAGCCAGAGGCCCAGAGATCTGCAGAGTCCCTGTGGGATGCCGAAGAATGGCCTCCAAAGATGGCTACATCCTCATCCTCAAAACCTGGGAACAGGTTACTTTCCATAGCAAAAGCGAATTAAAGTTGCAGAGGGAATTAAGGTGGCTCATCAGATGACCTTGAAATAGGGGGAGAATCCTGGATTATCTGACCCCAGCTAGGTCAGAGAGGTGAGAGGAAGAAGAGAGATTGGAAGTGTGGGAGGTGTCTTGCGGAGGAGGAATGAAGGCAGCCTTGGGAGGCCTGCCATTTACAGCCAGCCAGGACATGGGGATCTCACAGGTCACTGAATCCTGCCAAGAACCCGAGTGAGCAGGACGTGGATTTCCCCCAGAGCCTGCAGAAGGCAACACAGCCTTTGGGCATCTTGATCTCAGCCCAGTGAGACCTCATCAGACTTGTGGCTTAGAGAACTGCAGGATAACAAATTTGTGTTGTATATTCTACTAAGTGTGAGGTGGTTTGTGATGGCAGCAATAGAAGATTAATAAAACTCCCTGGAGTTCTCACCCTGCAGAGTATCGATGAGCACATGCACACAGCACCCTGGAGTACTCACCCTCCGGAGTATCGATGAGCACATGCACACAGCGCCCTGGAGTACTCGCCCTGCAGAGTATCGATGAGCACATGCACACAGCGCCCTGGAGTACTCGCCCTGCGGAGTATCGATGAGCACATGCACACAGCGCCCTGGAGTACTCGCCC
>CAUYLG010050004.1:0-36323 GCA_963573385.1 Cacajao melanocephalus | reverse complement strand
CAAAACATTATTAAAATAAAAAAAATCAAATTATTTTTTCTTTTTTTTTTTTTTTTTTTTTTTTTTTGCTAATGTTTTTCCTTGTATTCTATTGGAGGATTTTATTTTCTTATTTTGTTCAAAGTGTTCTGAAACCTTTCTAATGAAGCATAGATTCTTTCAAAATGGTAGTATTTTATTCCTTATGTGGAAACTTTGGATATCTTCATAAATAAAGCATTTTGAAAGCGTTCTCTAGCTTCCTCAGAGAATGCTAACATGCGAAATGAGCAGATTCTCTGTCAGAATATGTCCAAGTAGCATTACTTTATGAACACAAGATGCAATGTTTTCTGTGTGGTGGCTTTGATTCTTCATTTTCAAATTCAATACCCATATGTTGCTTTTCAGTTTTGTGGTTTAGGCCAATAGTAATCAGCCCTTCTTTACACACTCTGTATAGGTGAACTATTTTTTGTTTCGTATTTCCAGTTGTTATTTGAAATGTGTGTCAGTGTTTATGCCTCTTCCATACACAGTTGATTACAAGTCTGTATTACAAAAGAGCAACCATTTTTATTTCAATGGCTATCAGGCTGCTGTTTCTTGGGAGTTCAGAGCTGTTACTTTTGCTTTGTCACTGCTTCTGGGAGTTCTCAAAATATTTCTTTCATTCCTGATTATAATTATTCTATAATATTTTGGCTGGTCCTGCTATGATACTTTGAATATTCTGCTGTTGTCCTCTTTATGCATAACTCCAACCCAATGGAGTTAAGATACAATGTTTTATCAAGTGCTCGTGAGTTCATCATGCTTTAGTTTGTTTTTGCAAGCTTGTACTGACTCTTGATGTTCTGTAGGGTTGTGAAAACCAGCATGGAAAACAGTATGGCGTGCATACAGCAGGTCCACTTGTGCAACATGAACACCAGTAGTTTAGGATTATGCTTCAGAGTTTGTGCTGGGCTAGCTTCTGCGGGTTAAAGCCATAAAGAAGCTACCAAATTCCTCTCATTCTGCATAAAAGGTTGAATAGAACTGGATTAACTTGAATCGTTGAATAAAACCAGTAAGAAAGTTCTTAATAGAAGACTAAACAAGATTCAGGATATTGACTGAGAGAGCTGTGATTCAATGCTAAGATGTAAAAGGAAGTAAATTATATAAAATATATTAACACTTTCAAGTAAACTATCTTGAGTATAGATCTTAATTTAGTGTTATTTAAAAATTTTAGAGCATAAGAAATTATTTAATTTTTAGTTTCTCAGTTAAGATTTGAATCTTGGGATACTGGCTTGAAAATCAGTTTAGGGCAGGCAAAAGGCAAGGAAATCATTTTAATGCATTATTACAGTGATTTTTAAACCTGACCAAATAATCAGTGTTTTTTTTTTTTACTATACATGTCAAATTATTTAATCATAAATGCAGAAATCTGGGGCAATAGTAAGTTGTTACAAGGAAGAGGAAAATAGATGTGAATTGTGAATGAAAATTACTGTTATTATTAATTTCTCATTTTTAAGTTATGGTGTTAACTATATCATGTATAGGTCAGTATAATATATGTGTGTATGTGTGTGTGTATAAAACTTCTATTCATCTTAAATAAATAGAAGTATTCATTTTCTCCATTCTTTTTTCATTAACTAATAAATTTAAAAAATTTGCAGGAAGCTGGTTATGGGCACTATCCTGGGCACTGTGAAATAGTGAAAGAAATAATCATGGTTACACCCTCAAGGAGCTCAGAAATGTAAAGTTTTGCCATAGAATTTAAATGTCCAAAATGTTTGGTAAAAGAACACACACATAAAACATATGTAAATATTTATATAATTATATATAATTAAATATATAACATTTTTATAATATATATTTTATATAGTATATGAATTATATTTACTTTAAATTATGGTTAAGGAAAGTATCTTCTGGAGAGATTTTATGAGTGGAACAGAATTTTTCAGCAGAGAGAAGTGGCCCAGACCTTGAGTTTGATCAGGAAAAGGGCGGGTATGGCCTTATTAGGCAGTGCTGAGGATGTGGCCATGTACAAATGGAAGCTTTTTCTAGAGTTTCCAGCTCATAGCAGCTGTGTGCTAAAAGGAAGAAAGCAGATTGTGCAGAAACAGAAGCAGGCGGAGGAGAGTGGATCAACAAACTAAGGGATAACACAGTACTTGCTTCATTGAGCTGGGGAGGATTTCTTAAAATTGAATTGTTTTGAACAAGATAAACCTTTAGAAGAGATCATTTCAGAGTTTAATTGGTGAGAATGAGAATGTGGATAAATTTGGCTGAGCAGCTGGTGCCTGAGTCCTTTAACTGGCTATTTGTAGGGATTTAGGCTTGACCTCCTTGACCTTGGGGAAGGAAGCATGGATACTGAGATAACATAGATACCAGAGAATTAACCTGATGGCATATAAAGCCATTGTCTTGGGAGGCTTTGGGGTTACAGTAAAATCCAAGTTGTCTTAATAGAACGTACAGCCACTTCTGGCCTAAAAATACTGATGAGAAAATCTCTGCCTGTCAAGAGTATAGCCATTGAAACCCTACCTGCATGACAAATTTAATCAATTTCATGAGATTAATACTGGAGTGGTATAGAAGGGATTCCAGTGATTCAATTTTCTAATGTGTTCTTTGAAACTGTTGCACATAGGTAGTAGCCACAGGTATTTACTCCTCACTAAGTTGGGGGGTTCATGGCAAGACCCTCACCATGAGTAAAATTTCTTTTTTTCTTTGCTGCTGCCTTGTCAGATGATCTGTGAGTTTGAAATGGGCAGCACACCAGACATATTTAACAGAATGCTTTTAATTTAATTAAAAAACCCCAGTGCTGCTTAAATGTGCTACACAGACTCAGGTTTGTGACAAGACAAATACCAATAGTGAGGTTAAGTGTTGAGGACCTTTTATAGCAATTTTGACAGTTAATGTATGTCTGTTAGGTCTAATAACAGTTTTGAAAAAGGGCTGGTGTTTTCTTTTTTCATTTTATTATTCTAGTAATTAGTTTTTATTGTATCAAATTGTATTTATTTTGTATGTACAAAAATACTAGTCTGGAACTGACTAGGGAGAAAAACTGTTTCTTCACCACAGACAGTTTGAGAAACAGGCAATGACGCTTAGCTGGTTTTGCCCACTCTGGACATCAGAAATGTGACTAAAATCATCAGGTAGACCTATTCCAGGTAATTGTATGAAATGATTGCATGAAAGGCAATTTAACATAGGCTTTATCGAAGAGGACAGAAGAATGCCTTGAGTGACGTATAGAGCTATGGTCTGGAATATGACCTAGACATAGACATTACTCATTGAGTTTCTGAAATCAACAGGGTCTCCTGTACAAAGGAATTGACAATGAGTCCTACCCAGTGTGAACAATCAAGAACAATATCTTACTCTGTCTAGCATTGACTCTTTCCTGTTCTCAGTCAATATTATCATGAACGAGTGCTGCTAATCCTTTATCAATTACAGCTTTATCCTTGCTCTAGTCTGCCCTACTTATAGGGAAGAATTACTGAGATATTCAATCATAGAATTATCCCCACTTTCTGACAGCATCCAATCTAGAAAAATGCCCTACTTCTTAAGACTCTTCTCAAAATTAACCCAACCAAAGTGCAAATGCTATTAATAATAGGTTATTTTCAACAGTCTCTTACTGAGATGCTCATGGTTCCCTCTGCTGTACATTCTCCATCTCAGCAATATGTAATTAACCCAGCTTGTTAACTGAAGATGTGCTTCTGGTGTTCTTTGCCTAGAGCGTGTTGATGTGCTTTACTTCTCTACTTCTACACCATTGAAATGAGAGTCTGGTGGTCAGGAGTCATGAGAATGGCAGGCATTTTACACACCTTTTGGGAAGACACTCTGGCTGAGAATCCCAGATGAAAATAGATTTCTCCCACAGAGTCCTGGCATTTACTCTCTAATACCATAAAATCTCCCCTGTGAGTAGTGGCAGCTCACAGTCATATTTTGTGGTCTACAGTTTGTCAAAATAAAGGTTTTTTGGTTAGTAAGCTTTATGTCATGTGTTTCATAATCTAAAGAAACTGGATTTTTCTCAACTTGCTAAAACAGTATCGCCTTGCTAATTACCCTGGACTGTCATCAGAGGGAACTGGTTGTGAGTGGAAGAACTGACTAGCTAATGGCTCTACTGGGTTACCCAGCTTAGTGATTTCCTTGTGGGCTGATTTTAAGATCAAGGGGATTTATCTAGGACAGAGGTTTTCAATGTTCTTTTTCTTTTTTAACATTTGTAATTCTGCCTTCAAGTGAAATCACTAGGGGTTATCTAATTTAAAAAAAAGTGTAAATTGGATAAACTCAGGAAAGGTCTGGTCCAAACACTCTCCCTCCTACCTTATCCTCAGTCTAGACCACCTTTGGGCTCCCTGAGGCATCTAACAGAGATCTTTACTGGTAGGGTTGGGGTTCTTGGAAGCTTGAGGTTAACAATTTGGGAACCATAAAGAGAGCCTCTCTTCTAAAATATCTGATAGTCACATCTGGTTAATATCAGAGAAATTTTATCTTTGTTAGATTTTGAGCAGGACTAAATGAAGTCTTTGTGGGCAACTGCAAAGTTACAAGAAAAACAGCCCTAGTTACCTGCCTTAAGACTTTCACTGTGTGATTTGATCCCTTAAAAGACATATTCTTGCCATGCCTGTTTTAGTAAGTCTAGCCGCAGAGGCACTTTTTTTAAAAAGTCCATTTTAAAAAGTATTATGAGTCAGTATGCCCATTATTGAGAACATTTGACTGGTGATTACCAGCTGTGATACAGCTCGATCTGGTGAATGAAATGTTTGATACTAAATATAGACATATGTTTGTAGCTATATAAAAAAGAAGTTTCATGGATTTAAAAAAGAAGTTTTTGAGGGCTGATTTTAACATGTTGATATTTGCATATCTGCTTTAATGAGAGAACCTGATGTCTAAAGACCTGTCGCCTCTCACCTCTTCCTCCCATGGAAGATGTCCACAGAAGGTGTTGTATATGTTATTGATGAGACAGAAGAGATATCTGTGCCCTCATGGATTACATGCTGATTTGAGATCTTAGAAGGTCTGAAGAATAAAGGACTGAAGCAGTGTTTCACCTCCAGATACCTACACCAGGCAGGCTATTTTGGCAATGCAGGATTGGAAGATGCTTAAAGCCCTTATACCCTTTAATTTCTAGGGGTTAGGAACAGAGCAGCAGACATTGGCCCCTTTCAGAATGAAGAGTGATAAGAGTCCTCCAGTTTAATTGGTCTGGAAGAACCAATGGTGGCCTTATTGCTCCCTTCCTGAGGTTTGGTCAAGCAGTGCCCCTCAAAAACTGATGTGTGCCTGCCTATGCCAGGTCTGAGCTATTGGATACATCATCCATCTTGCTTCCTCCTTCAAATAGGCAGGCAGTTTGTGCTTATTCAGGATGAAGAGGGAAGGTTTGGCATAGTCCTTGATCATTTTCACATCTCATGTGTAACTTTTATATGACTAGAGTCATACATATGTCAAATCTTTTTCAATTTTTTTGTCTATTATTTCTCTTTTGTGACTAATTACCTTATACAAAGAATATCCAAGGATGTGATCCTGGAATAAAATAGGAAACAAAAAAAAAAAAAAAAGAAAAGTCAAAAGTGTTTTCAAATTTAAATATTTTTTAAAATAATTATTTGTAGTTAAATTATTCATGTTTATTTATTATCATAAGTACTACCTGGTCACAGTTTGTTCTTTTATGTACATCAGTTTGATTATAGTTTTTCCCAAACATCTCTTCTTTGATATAGTAATTTTTAAAAATTAAATTTAAAGATGGTTAAAAAAGGGAAAATTGCAGGTTTCTTTTTGGATAGACCTGGACAAACAGAAAATAAAAGGGGCATGGAAGTACTTTTTCTTTCTATTGTTGACCTGGAAAGTAATGCTTTCTATTCTTTTCACCGCCATGAAAACCATAATGTCGTTATAACTAAAGCAAGTTTTTGAAGATACTAAAAAATGCTTTAGGAACTGTTAAAATATTGCTTGATCACATCTGAAATATTTCCTTCTGGGTAAATTGTAATTAAAAGAAGAACAAAGGCACAGCACAGAGTTGATATGATACCCTTGTACATAATTATGCCCTGAGGTCACAGACTCCTTGCAAACTAAACTCAGTCTCAAGGCTTAACTTGATAATTTTCAGTTCTAGGAATCCTGATCCAAATTAAAGCATTCTGAAGCACTAGGATATAAGTCGTTACACTGATTGCTATGGTAAATACTGAGATTGGTCAAGTGTAACTCTTCAAAGAGTACTGGAAATATGTTGTATGATTTAATACTGCTAGAACTATAGAGAAATTAATCAGAAATACAGTTTAAAAGGAAGACTTTACTATTGTCACTCTATAACAATGAAATTGCAGAAAAAGGGGGTTAATAATCAATTTTGCTTTTTATTAAGGTAGACAGGGTGAATTCTCCGCCTCTAAAAAAACACATTTTAAATACTTTGTTTTCAAAGGAATTGATTAATTTTGAGCAATACTAGACTACTAAATGTATCAAGAGATTGTTATTAGTTTTATGGTGCTTTGTTATCCTAAATAGGTTGGCAGTAAACAGATTCAAATCTTCCATAATTGTGACACATTTCTGAAAATTCTCATGTATTGATTGAAGAAACAGGAATATATAATTGAACTGAGATCTAACTCCAGATTCAGTAATACTGAAAAATAAGACATATATATATTCAGTAATACTGAAAAATAAGACACACACACACACACACACACACACACACACACACACACACAATTATATATTAGCCTGACAGGTTTTGAGATGCACTATCTAGTTTGTAATAGCCTCCTTTTTCTTCCAGTATTTTTTATGATAAAACATAAAATGTACTGTCTTAATCATGTTTTAAGTATACGGTTCAGTGGTGTTAAGTACATTCATATGGTTGTACAACCATCACTACCATCCATCTCCAGAACTCTTTTCATTTTGAAAAACTGAAACTCTATACCTATTAAAATTTTTTCCCATTTCTACCTCCCTATAGCCTCTGACAATCACCATTTTCTACTTTCTGTCTCTATAATTTTAACTTCTCTAAATATTTCATGTAAGTGGAATTATATGGTATTTTTCATTTTGTGCCTAGCTTATTGCATTTAGCATAATGTCCTTAAAGTTCATGCATTTTGAAGCATATGTCAGAATTTCCTTACTTTGAAAGTTGTATAATATCCCATTTTATGTATGTACCACATTTTATTTATTCATTTATCTGTTGTTAGATACTTGGATTGCTTCCACACTTTAGATATTATGAATAATGCTGCCATGAACGTAAGTGTACACATATCTTTTCAAGACTCTGTGTTCAGTTCACTTGAATTTATCCCCTGAAGTGATATCGATGGATCATATGGGCATTCTATTTTTAATTTTTTGGAAAAAACTGCCATACCCATGGTAGCTGTATTAGTTCATCTTCACACTGCTGATAAAGATATACCCAAGACTGGGTAATTTACAAAAGAGAGAGGTTTAATTGGACTTATAGTTCATGTGGCAGGGGAAGCCTCACAATCATGGTAGAAGGCAAGGAGGAGTAATTCACATGTTACATGAATGACAGCAGGCAAAGAGAGAGCTTGTGCAGGCAAACTCACATGTTTTAAAACCGTTAGATCTCATGAAACCCACTCACTGGCATGAGAACAGTGTAGGAAAGATCCACTCCCATAATTTAATCACCTCCTACTGAGTTCCTCCCACAACATGTGGGAATTGTGGGAGTTTCAATTCAGGATGAGATTTGGGTGGGGACACAGCAAAACTATATCATTCCACCCCTGGCCCCTCCCAAATCTCATGCCCTCACATTTCAAAACCAATCATGCCTTCCCAACAGTCCCCCAAAAATCTTAACTTATTTCAGCATAAACTCAAAAGTCCACAGTACAAAGTCTCATCTGAGACAAGGCAAGACCCTTCTGCCAATGAGACTATAAAATCAAAAGCAAGTTAGTTACTTCCTACATACAATGGAGGTACAGGCATTGGGTAAATACAACCATTCCAACTGGGAGAATTTGGCCAAAACAAAGAGGCTACAGGGCCCATGCAAGTCCAAAATCCAGCAGGGCATCAAAATTTAAAGCTTCAAAATGATCCCCTTTGGCTCCAGGTCTCGCATTTGGGTCACACTGATGCAAGAGATGGATTCCCATGGTCTTGGGCAGCTCTGCCCCTGTGGCTCTACAGGGTACAGTGCTCCTCTTGGCTGCTATCATGGGCTGGTGATGAGTGTCTGTGGCTTTTCCAGGCATATGGTGCAAGCTGTTGGTGGATCTACCATTCTGGGGTCTGGAGGATGGTGGCCCTCTTCTCACAGGTTCACTAGATGGTGCCCCAGTAGGGACTCTGTGTAGGGGCTCCCACCCCACGTTTCCCTTATGCACTGCCCTAGCAGAGATCCTCCATGAGAGAGTTACCCCTGCAGCAAAATTCTGCTTGGACATCCATGCATTTCTGTACATCCTCTGAAATCTATGTAGAGGTTCCCAAACCTCAGTACTTGATTTCTGTGTACCTGCAGGCTGAATACTATGTGAATATTCCAAGACTTGGGGCTTGTGCCCTCTGAAGTCATGGCCCACGCTGTACCTTGGCCCCTTTTAGTCATGGCTGGAGCAGCTGGGATACAGGGCACTGAGTCCCTAGGCTGCGCACAGCAGGAGGACCCTGGGCCTGGCCTATAAAACCATGTTTTCCTCCTAGGCCTCCAGGCCTGTTACGGTGGGTGGAGTGGGGGGCTTCTGTGAAGACCTCTGACGTGCCCTGGAGACATTTTCCATACTGTCTTGGGAATTAACATTGGGCTCCTTATTACTTATGCAAATTTCTGCAGCTAGCATGAATTTCTCAGAAAAGGGATTTTCTTATTTTATTGTCAGGCTGCAAATTTTCTGAACTTTTATGCTCTGCATTCCTTATAAAACTGAATGCCTTTAACAACACCCAAGTCACATCTTGAATGCTTTACTGCTTAGAAATTTCTTCCACCAAATACCCCAGATCATCTCTTTCAAGTTCAAAGTTCCTCAGATCTCTAGGGCAGGGGCAAAATGCTGCCAGTCTCTTTGCTAAAATATAACAAGAGTCACCTTTGCTCCAGTTTCCAACAGGTTCCTCATCTCCACCAGAGACCACGTCAGCTTGGATTTCATTGTCCATATCATTATCAGCATTTTGGTCAAAACCATTCAACAAGTCTCTAGAAAGTTTCCAACGTTCTCACTTTTTCCTGTCTTCTTCTGAGTACTTCAAACTATCCCAGTCTCTGCCTGTTACCTAGTTCCAAAGTCACTTTCACATTTTGGGGTATCTTTTCAGCAGTGCCTCATTCTACTGGTAGAAATTTACTGTATTAGTCCATTTTCATGCTTCTGATAAAGATATACCCTAGACTGGGTAATTTACAAAAGAACGAGGTTTATGAACTCAGTTCCATGTGGCTGGGGAGGCCTCACAATCATGGCAGAAGGCAAGGAGGAGCAAATCACATCTTACGTGGATGGCAGCAAAGAGAGAGCTTATGCAGGCAAACTCCCATTTTTTAAAACCATCAGATCTCATGAGACTCATTCACTATCTGGAGAATAGCACAGGAAAGACCCACCCCCGTAATTCAGTCACCTCCCACCAGGTTCCTCCCATGACATGTGGGAATTGTGGGAATTACAATTTAAGATGAGAATTGGGTGGGAACACAGACAAACCATATCAGTAGCTATACCATTTTACATTCCCACCAACAGCGCACAAGAGTTTGATTTTTTTTCCCACATTCTTGTCAACAATTGTTATTTTCCTTTATTTTTTAACTTTTTTTAAAAATTATTTTTATTTTTTATTATACTTTAAGTTCTGGGGTACATGTGCAGAATGTGCAGGTTTTTTACATAGGTATACACGTGCTGTGGTGGTTTGCTGTATCCATCACCCTGTCACCTATATTAGGTATTTCTCCTAATGGTATCTTTCCCCAATGCCCCCACCCCCTGTTATCACCTAACCCTTCCCCCCCAGCAGGCCCCAGTGTGTGATGTTCCCATCCTTGTATCCATGTGTTCTCATTGTTTAATACCCACTTATGAGTGAGAACATGTGGTGTTTGGTTTTCTGTTTTTGTGTAAGTTTGCTGAGAATGATGGTTTCCAGCTTCATCTATGTCCTGCAAAGGACATGAACTCATCCATTTTTATGGCTGCATAGTATTCCATGGTGTTTATGTGCCACATTTTCTTTATCCAGTTTATCATTGATGGGCATTTGGGTTGGTTCCAAGTCTTTGCTATTGTGAACAGTGCCACAATAAACATACGTGTACATGAGTCTTTATAATAGAATGATTTATAATTCGTTGGGTATACACTCAGTAATAAAGATATACACTCAGTAATACCCAAAGAATTATTTGGGTATTACATTTGCTGGGTCAAATAGTATTTCTGGGTCTAGATCCCTGAGGAATTGCCACATTGTATAGTAGCCATCCTAAATGTTGTGAGGTGGATAGTGTCTTACTGTAGTTTTGAGATACATTTCCCTTATGATTAGTGAAGTTGAACATCTTTTCATGTGCCTGTTGGCCCCTTGTATATCTTCTCTGGAGAAATGTCTATTGAGGTTCCTTGCTCATTTTTGAATCTGGTTGTGTTTTGTTGTTAAGAGTTTATATGTTCTAGATATTAACCTCATATCATATATATGGTTTGCAAGTGTTCTCTTCCATTCTGTGTGTTGCCTTTTTACTCTGTTAATAATGTCTTTAGATACACAAAAGTTTTTTAATTTTCATGAAGTCCAATTTATTTTTTCTTTTGTTGCCTGTGCCTTTGATGTGCGATCTATTGCAAAATTCAATGTTGTGAAGTTTTTGCTCTATTTTTTTTTTACAAGAGTTTTTAGTTTTATGTCTTACATTTACATCTTTGATCCATTTTCTGTTAATTTTTGTATATAGTAATAGGTAAGGATCCAGCTTTATGCTTTGGGTATGTGGATATCAAGTTTTCCCAGATTTATTTGTTGAAAAGACTGTCTTTTCTCAATTGAATGCTCTTGGCACTCCTTTCCAAAATCATTTGACCATATATACAATAATTTATTTCTGGACTTTCTATTCTATTCCATTGTTGCATATGTTTATCTTTAGGCTGGTATAACACTGTTTTGATTACTATAGCTTTGTAATAAGTTTTGATATCAGGAAGTGTGAGTCCTCCAGCTTTCTGCTGTTTTTCAAGTTTGTTTTGGTGATTTGGGTTCCTTTGAGATTCCGTATGAAATTTAGGGTGGGTTTTTCAACTTCTGCCAAAAAAAAGTCTTTGGCATTTCTTGCAGAAGGTGTAGTGGTAATGAACTCTCTTAGCATGTGTTTTTCTAGAAATGTCTTAACTTCTCCCTCAATTTTGAAGGGATAGTTTGCCAAATTAGGATTCTTGGTGTACAATTTTTTTTCCTCTTAGCATTCTGAATATATCAGTCCACTGCCTTTAGAATCTGGAAGTTTTTGATGAGAAATCTGCTGATTGTCTTGAGGATCCCTTGTATGTGATGAATTGCTTCTCTCTTCCTTCTTTAAAAATTCTCTTTGTCTCATCTTTCAGCAATTTAATTATGATGTGTCTTGGTGTGAATCTCTTTGAATTCTTCCTACTTAGAGTTTATTGAGCTTCTTAGATATTTATATTTATGGCTTTCATCAAATTTGGAAATTTTTCAGCTATTATTTCTTCAAATATTTTCTCTGCTTTTTTCTTTTCTCTTCTCTTTCTGGATCTCCCACAATATGTATGTTGGTCTGCTTAATGGTGTTCCACAGGTCCTTTAGGCTCTGTTCACTTTTCTTCAATCTTTTCTCTTTCTCAGATTTGGTATTTCCATGGTCCTATCTTCAAGTTTACTAGTTTTTCTGCCTGCTCAAATCTGCCTTTGAATTCCTCTAGTGAATTTTTCAGTCCAGTTAGTTTCCTTTTCAACTCCAGAATTTCTTTTTGGTTTCTTTTTAGAGTTTCTTTCTTTCTTGATATTTTCATTTCTTTTCATATATCACTTTTTTGACTTTCTGCATGTCTGTCTTAATTTTTTAGACATCTTTAAGACAGTTGTTTTAAAGTAATTTTCTAGAGATCTGCTGCTACTGCCACTAGGTCTTATTTAGGAACAGTATCTGTTGCTTTTTTCTTCCTTTGAATGGATCAGTCTTTTTTGTTCCTTTGCATTCCTTATAATTTTTTTTTTTTTTTTTTAACTGAGCTACTGAACCTAATAGTGTTGAATCTCTGGAAAACAGATTTCCTCCCATTCCTCAAGGCTTGCTGTTTGCTTTGTTGTTGTTTACTTGTTTGTAGTTCTTGTAGGCTGTCCCTTTTCTGAAGATTAGCCTGAACTGTAAACTTAAGGTCTTCTCAGGTCATTTGTGAGCCTCTGCCTTTCCCTGGGCATGCACAATGATGTTCCAATTTTTCTTGTATATGCAGTTGCTTTTGACAATCCTAGTATTCAGTTTCTGATTCATTAAAAGAAAAAAAGACAAAAATGAAAATAAATGCTGTCTCTTTAAATTCCCTAAAAATCATTTCAGTCAGATGAGGAGGAGTTTGCCGCAATGGAAGGAGTAAGAAAAAAGGCTGCCACTCTTTGTCTAAACCTCCATGATCAGAAGCATCAGTAATCAGGGCATGGATCCAAGATATTTGGAGAACAAAGTCCTTTTTGCCCACATTGGCTCCTGCAGGTTGTATGCAAGCTGCTGTAGGAATATGTGCACAGTTGCCTGCCACAGGGCTGCCAGTTGGGGTATTGGTAACTGCTACTGTTCTAAGAGTTGAAGTTGACTAAAACTAACTGTAATTTATCATTCCAGTCTTCCCCTGGAAGTGGTAAGCCTTTAGTACACTACAGAGTTCCAAAATCCTGTCATCAGACAGATTCTGCCAGTATGCTTGTTGCCTAAGTGGGGAAATTCTTGGTGCTTCCTATTCTATCACCTTTTTAGAATCTTACCTGTTACATTTTAATTTTATAAAATGTTTAGAATATATTAAATTTGTTTTTTTTTTAGTGAGGATAATCAATAAGCACCAATGAAAAGGAACAGTGGCCAAATTATTCTGAGTTATGATATTTTGGGAAAGTTCAGTTTTAAGAAAATTAAGTACCATTGATGACAGAGGTCAAGCCTTTTGTAAAATGGTCGAAGGAAAGGACTCATGTTGGGATTGACCACAGTGTTGTTTTCAAATTAGGCAAACTTGGACTCTAGTTCCAGTTCTATCACTTACCAGCCTCATGACCTTGAGCAAGTTCTCTCACCTTTGCTAAGGTCTCTTTCCTTCAGTAAAATGGAGAAAGTGATGCTTGTCAGATTAAGGCATTACCAAGAGCATTAATGCATCTTCCACACAGAGCCTGGCCCTTAGGAAATCAGTGTTACTGAAGTTGTCTTCTTTTTCCATTTACAATGATTTGTTTTAGCATTTTTTGGTTAATCATAATAATGATTAAGTTTGCAAAATAAGATATGCTGCAGTAACCCATCTTGGCCTGTGAGCCAGTCTGTGGAAAATATAGTGAGTGTTCCACAAAATTAGAACCTTGGTGAAAATTCTTGTAATTTTAAGATAACCTTTTCTACGTCATGTAGGGCTCCTTTAACATCATCTTCCCTGAAGGTTACTCTAATATCTGCTCTCCTGAAGGTGTCTAAAGATAGAAAACCCATTATTTTTCATGTTATTTCTATATAGCTCTACCACATAGAAAGTTCTTGTTCCAGTTATGTGAGTCTTCAGAGTTGAGACA
Source organism: Cacajao melanocephalus (assembly GCA_963573385.1). Lineage (NCBI taxonomy): Eukaryota > Metazoa > Chordata > Mammalia > Primates > Pitheciidae > Cacajao > Cacajao melanocephalus. Next base: position 22,421 of record CAUYLG010050004.1, on the reverse strand, counting down.
AAGACATAATAACCATGATAGACTTCTTATTGCTGTTGTCATTACAATAATGAGGTTTTATACAAATGGGTACCATGTAGTGCACTGTGTCACGAATAACTATATAGAAGATGATCTCTGCTGTGGGAAACAGTTCCTTCGGTGGTGTGATGTAGTTTACACACCCTAGCTGGAATAGAATTAACCTGGCATAAGTCACAATTTTGACTTTTGTCTCAGGCTTTTCATTTGGGCCAGATATTTATGTTAGGAATCTCAGAATGAGACATATTTGGGATAGAGGGCAAAGGGTTTTATGGCATCAGATGGTTTATAGTGTTGTTCAGAATCTTCCCAACCTCGTTCATTTGCTATCTTTTTTCTTAAGTGATGGCGTTTAATATGCTAACTTATATCTTTTCCTTTTTTTTCTGGTCCAGAGTCTTCCATGAAAACAAACATCTAGCAAGGGGTGTGTGTTCTCTGCATCTCTGTGGAGGCAACTGAAAGCGATAAAGAAAGTGGTGGCATAGGGATGCCTAGTGCCAATTACCAGAAAATGCATTTTTTAGACTTGAATGGCATTATCAAAGTAGATCTTTGGGATTCTGAGTAGGTGATAAAACTTTCCAACATCAGTTTAAAATGTAGGAGACGTCTGGAAAGTCTACTTCTGTCTGGTGATGCCTTTAAAAGTAGAAGATATTTATAGATTGAGAGGACTGTACTGTTAGATGCTGGGGTGTCTCATGAACCTAATGGGATCCAGTCTTAAAGTAGACTTCTGAGCTGATCATATGAAGCCTGAGAGAAAATGCAGAATAGCACTTAATGAGAGAATTTGTGAATGTTAGCAACTCAAACACAATGGGAGACGTTTCATTTAGCATTATCAGTGTAACACGATGCTTTTAACATCATAGTGATTGGACTCTTGGTGTAATACTTCCTCTGGGCTTGCAGAATATTTGATCTTGCTTAGGGTGTGCCAATATTTTGTGTTTTCCTTACTGGCTTCTTATAGTCCTTCATTTTGCATACCTGGGTCTGAGAATGGTATTAACTGGTTGCCTGGACAAGAAATCAGACCAAGTATAGTGATGTGGGTCCAGATAAAATAAGTCACCATAAGATGTCTGTTTGGTCAGCTGCACCTCACAGCCAGTTTTAGCTTCAACTGTGGTGCCATTCCTAGACTTAGCATAGAAAAATGAGAGAAGACTTTGAGGCATATTGGTCCTAGACTCTAACCACAGTGAGCCATATTGGTCCTAGACTGTAACCACTGATCTAAAATTTTCAGAAAGGGATGTCTTTTTATATGCTGGGCTTGGAAAAAAATTTTAGGGACGTGTTTGTCTATGAGAATGTTTTGAAATATGGGCTGTATTCATGGCACCATGTTGCTACTTTTTTCCATACTTAAAAACTAGGGGTTTGAATTAGGTCAGTGATTCTTTTTGTTCCATTTGTTGAACCTTATTTAAAGTATTTTGTAAACCAAACTGTATATGACCATATTTTCTACCTTTAATAATATAAACACATACAAAATTGCTGGTCAAAGTTCACCATAAGTACAAATTACTCTCCTTCTACACTGATTGATTTCCTTTTCCAATAAAACAAATGATTCATAGACCTGTATTATTTTGTCCAGTGTTACGAAACAATGACATTCATTCTCAGATCTTTGTTACTGCTTCCACTGGTCCCTACAGATCTAGGGAGCTAAAGTTGGGAAATCATTAACTATTAACTTTGTAAGGTTCCCTCTGGGATTGTGATGTTCTATGACTATATCTAAATTTGTGTTCTAATTTTTCCTTATGGTCAGTGTCCTTCTGGCCAAGGAAGAGATCAAAGCATCAAATTAACTATTACTCATTAATTATGGCCTGCAATAGAAATTGCATGTATGAATGTTTACTTTTCCAAATGCTGAGATAGAGTGACTTTCTAATAGCACTTTTCTACTTTAAAAATTTATTTTTAATCCCTAATTCTGAATAAGCTCTGTGTACTTGAAGGCTTCAAATGACCTAACTGCTATTACAGTTTTGGAAGATGTTTCATCTTGACTTCTAATGAGACATGGAAATAACCAGTGTAAAGAAAAATACATATATGTACATATATATGAGTAACATATACATATGTACATATATACATATGTATATACATATATGTACACATATACACACGTACATATGTGTATATGTTTACATGTATATATGTACATATATGTGCATATATATACTGCACTGTCAGTCATATCAAAAGTATAGTACCTACAATTATGTACTTGATAATGATAATAAATGACTTTGTTACTAGTTTATTAACTGTTCTATACTTTTAAATCAGTACTTTAGAGTGTACTTCTATTATTAGAAAAAAAAGGTAGCTGTAAAACAGCCTCAGGCAGTTCCTTCAGGAGGTTTTCCAGAAGAAGGCATTGTTATAATAGGAGATGACAGCTCCTTGCATGTTATTACCTCTGAAGACCTTCCAGTGGGATAAGATGTGAAGGTAGAAGACAATTTTATTGATGATTCGGACTCTGTGTAGGCCTAGGCTAATGCGTGTGTTTGTGTCTTAGTTTTTAACAAAGAAGTTTAAAAAGCAAAAAAAAAAAAAAAACCATTAAAAATTTAAAAATAGACAAAAATGGAATAAGTATATAAAGAAAATATCTTTTTGTACAGATTTACAATGTGTTTGTGTTTTAAGCTAAGTCAATTTTTTTAAATTAAAAGTTTATAAAATAGAAAGTTACAGTAAACTGAGGTTAATTTATTATTGAAGAAAAAAATATTTTAAAAATAAATTTAGTGTGGCCTGAGTGTGTTGTTTATACAGGAGTCTACAATAATGTCTTAGACCTTCACATTTGCTTACCATTCACTGACACAACCAGAACAACTTCCAGTCCTGCAAGCTCCATATAGTGCCCTATATAGGTGTACCATTTTGAATCTTTATTTTTACCATTTCTTTCTTTGTTCACATATGTTTAGATACACAAATACTTACTATTTTACTACAGTTGTTTATAGTATGCAGTATAGTAGTATGCTGTATAGGTTTGCAGCAGGGGAGAAATATGCTGTGCCATACAGCCTATGTGTGTAGTATGTATGTAGTAGGATATACTATGTAGGTTTGTGTAAGTACACCATATCATGTTTACATAGTGATGAAATCACCTAATGCGTTTCTCAGAACATATCCTAGTCATTAAGCAACTCATGACTCTATTATATTAACTAGTGTAAAGATATATATATATATATATATAAAGATATGTGTGTGTATATGTATGTGTGTGTGTGTGTGTATATATATATATATGTATATATGTATGTATATATATGTATGTATATGTGTATATATGTATATATATACACACACACGTATACACACACACACTCACACACACACACACACATACACACTTAAAAGCAGAAGGAACTGTCCCTTAGATCGACTGTTAGGGAAACACAAAGCTACTTCAAGATAGGAGTGTTGTGTCAGCTCTATTGATGAAACCATTTCCCTGGAAAGTCCTCCCACGTTGCATATGAGGAATATTATTGTTTTCCCTAAGGGGCTTCTGACCTTAGCGGGCATCAGGATGTCCTGGAGAGTTTGTTAAAACAGATTTCTAGGTGCCACCTCAGAGTTTCTGATTTAGTAGGTCTGCAGATGGGACTGAAAGTTTGCATTTCTAACATGCTCTCAGTTACTGCCGGACTCCAAAACTCTACTGTCTGTTTCTTGCTTGTGTGCAATGACACTGGATACTGTTTTTTCCCAGCTGACTTCCTTTTTCTGGTAAGGAATTTCAACTTTTTTTTTTGTCTGTAATACTGTCTGGCCCTTTGCCACTGCTTAGTCATAATCCCTGCCAGTTTGACTCAGCACCTTTCATCCCAGATTGGATTAACTATGCACAACTTTAACTTCCTCTTTTAGTCCCATTTCCTGGGAGCTGCATGTTATTTGGAGGCACACATGAGTACCATCTCCTCAGGCCATGTTCTGGCAGCATACAGAAACTGTGTGAACTTAGACAAGCCACCTAATATGTCTGACACTTGGTTTCCTCATTTGGTTCAGGCAAAGATTTTCTGGTGTTAGGTGGAGCTTTGAAGTGGATATTGGTGCTGTTATTTGGTGGCCAGTAGTCATTAAGAAATGCTTATGAGTTTCTAAAGCCATTTCACCTCCATGAACTGGGTAAAACTGTGATACAGGCAACAAAGACAGCCTAAGATCTTCAATTGTCCTACGCTTCAACAGTCTGAGGACCATCACTCTCCTTGGGCTCCCACTAGCCAACCATGTACCCTGTTCTTACACCAGCTCTGTGCTTTATCCGACCCTCTTCTATATCTCTACTGTCAACCCAGATGATCTCATCTGATTCCATGGCTTCAATATCACCTATACAGTGATGATTTGTATGTGTCTGTGTTTGGGTCTGACCTTTCTACTGAGCTCCAGAATCATACATATATACTGCGGCCTATTCAGTATCTCCACTTGGATGTCTAAATTTAACCAGTCCAAAGATCAACCCTTGATAGACGCACCTGATTGCTTTCCTCCAAAAAGAAAAGTTGTGGACCATTTCTCAGGCCAAAAACCTAGATTCTTACTATCCTAGATTCTTCTTTTTTACCCCTCTCAAATATCTCCTATCAGATCCATAATACGTTTTTAGTTTTTTTCTATGAAATATGTTTGAATCTACTTATTATACTTCCAATGCTACAACTTTGGACAAAACCACTTTCATCTTTTCCATGGATATGACAGTGACCTCCTGTCTGGTGTTTTCAGTCCATTCTTGCCCCTCTTGTTCACATAGAAGCTAAATTGGCATTTCTAAGTTTGATAAAATTTTCTGTTTACAAAACTTCAATGGCTTCCTGTTAAAATCCAAAATTTTTACCATGACTTTTAAGACTCCAGGTCAGTGGTTCTGATAATCATTGTGTATCATAATTACCCAAAGAGCATACACACACATACACACACACACACACACGTGTGTGTATATATATACGTATGTATGTGTGTGTATATATACACACACATATATATACACAGACATATATATGTATATATATATATACACATACATATATATATAAAATATATATATATTTGAGAACACATATACACACACACATATATATATATATATATATATATATATATATTTTTTTTTTTTTTTTTTGTGATCCCCTCTCCAGATATGGAGAGTCATTTGGTCTTGGATAAGACTCAGCATAAGCAGATTAAATGCTCCTATAGATGATTCTAATATATAACTAGGGTTGAGAATTACTGTTCTCTTTAGAGGCCACTAATCTTAGTGTAGGCATCAGAATCCCCGGGGAAGCCTTGCTAAAACAGATTTCTGGACACCACTACAGAGTTTCTGATTCAGTAGGTTTGTAGAGGGGCCTGAAAGTTTGCATTTCTAACAAGCTCCCATATGATGCTACATTTTGAGAGCCACTGATCTGCAATATCTGGTTTCAGTATACTTCCCTGACATCACTTCCACTCGATTCCTTACTTCGTTTACTGTGTTCAGCCATTCTGGTCTTTTTTGTCTTTCAAACAATGAAAATTTTTCCTGCTTCTGGCCTTTTGGATCAGCTATTCTTCTGTCAGAATATTCTTTTCTAGACTTTTATAATAAATGGGAGTTCATACTCATTTGATGTTTGAGGAAATATAATTTAAATTATATTTCCTCAAAAAGGATTTTCCTGACCATTCTAGCTAAAACAGAAACCCTAATTACGCTACCATGTATTGGTGCGTTTAATCTTCTCTTTAGCCATTATTGACATCTCAAGTTTATCTTAAATTTTTTATTTACATTTTATTACATTTATTGTTGAAGAGGGCATGGGTCTACTGAGGACAAGAACTCTTTTCCCTGGGTTTTAAACAATTCTTGGCTTCCACTCAACAAATTAATATGACAGACTGATTGGTGTGGATATTGGGATTGAAAATTGAATACCACTCTTGAGAGGTGAACTGGGGGCTTTTCTTTGATGTTTTCAGTTTTCCCTTCTGTGTAACTTTCATAAATAGAGTGTTACAAACTTGAAAGTTTTGAGGTAGCTAAGATTTTATTTAAATCAATTCCATCCTCCTGAGTAGTGTTTTTATGCTTTTGTTTTCATAAGTTATTTTTTTTTCTCATTTTTAATCTCATCTACTTTCACATACAAGCTAGTGAAGAAGGAGCATCTTTTTAAAAAAATTTGTATTTTTAATTGACAAACAATAATTGTATATATTTATGGGGTAAAAGTGCTGTTTCCTTATGAGTATACACCATAGAATGATAAAATCAGAGTAATCAACATATTCATTGCCTCAGATATTTACCATTTTCTTGTGGTGAGAAGATTTAAAATACTCTCTTTTAGCTACTTTGAAATCATCTTGACCAAATCCTCACTTGAGTTCAACCTAATAGTAGATATATAGTGTGTCTCTTAAATTAATTTTCTCCTGTTAAGCAGCAGAAACCAATACAAATTAGGAAGGAAACTTGTCTCTTTTGTTTTTAATTTTCTCTTAAAAAAACACCATAAAAATATACTTGGGATTTTTTTCCATGGACAAAATAAAATATGCATATGTATTGAGTTTTCAGTCAATGTTACTACTACAGCAACTTGTAGTTCTCTTCTCTGAGCACTGGCCAAATGCACATTACTTGTTTAATTCCTCTGTACTGAAGTGGAAACTCCATGAGAGTGGGGACTCGGTCTGTCATGCTTACTTCTGTATCCACAAATCCAGGCACTACGTCTCATATGGTAGGTGCTCTGATGAGTTACTGACTGAATGAAGACACAGAACATCAATTTGATGGCACTATAATCTGCTCCATATTGCCCTCTAGGTTTCAGATCCTTAGTGGGATGAATTCTTCCTCTGTGTAGAATCCCTCTCCTTCCTTCCTCTTGGTACCCAGAACTCTGCCTTGTAACCCTGCGCTGCTTTTACATTTTTTAAATAATGGAATGTTAGAAGGACTCTCAGGCCAAGTAAAGAAGCCGTGTCTCTTTGGTTTCTGGATTGTTTGACTTCTTTTAGACAAGTATTGGTTTTTCTAACTTTTGCTCCTCTGGGAAACTTCCAGGATTCTTTATTTTTTTTGTGACCAATTCTTTCTCTGCTTCTTGGGAGGATATAAATAGATTGACACCTGGATAGAACTTGGCTGAGTCATTGATTCATTCAATAGGTGTTTATTGAGTACCTATTGTGTACCTGATACTTTCAGTGCTGTGGATGCAACAGTGAGCAAAAGTAGGCATAGTATTTGCCCCCATGAGGCTAGAGTGGGAAATACACTTTAGTTTTTAAAAAGTCACCCAACTAAGTAAATAATAAGCTGGCATAAATGCTATAAAGGAAAGGTATGCTCCTTTTTGAAATAAGTAACAGTGTTATCAGACCCAGGCTAAGGGTTAAGGAAGGGTTTTCTAAGGAAATGCTAGTTGAGCTGAGCTTTTAAGGATGAAGAAGAGTTCCCTACATAAAGTACCTGTCAAGGCCATTTTGGGAAGTAAGAGGACAAGGAGACCACAGGGTCAGATTGTAAGGGTTGACTGAGATAAAGTTTGATTTTTAGAAGAAAACTATTCTGTGACATGCTCCTCTTGAGCTACCATAGATGTTTTATTGTAATGCTAATACTAGTTGAAATTGATGAATACTAACTATTGTGTGCCAGGTGAAGGTTTGTCCTTTACAGGAATCATCTTAATCTGGTCAACAATTGCCACTTATAAATTAAGAATCCAGAGAAGTATCTTATCCTGTGTTTCACTGAAGACCCAGATACCTTAATTCAGAACCTGTGCTTTTGACCATTATTTTATCCTGGTTCACAGTGGTCATTCCTAATATTTGAGATAGTGTGGGCAGCTTGAATTGAAACATAGATACATATATGGATCCCCCCCAACACGTATTCTCTATCTCTATATATGTATGTAGTGTATACAAAGGTATGCATGTGTATATGGTTATATAAAAGCACTTGTGGGTATTTTGATGTGTACATAGCAAAAACCTACACGGACTCTATCCACACACACACACGCATACAGACACACACACACATAAATTTCATTAGCATATTTTACTAATTACTAATTAGTAGATTGTTTTATATGTATATATATTGTATATATTTATTAGCATATTTTGAGGAAAATTTAATTAAAGGATTTGCAGTCAAGCAATTTAACAATGAAAGAAATTGCCAGATGGAATAGCTAGATGAGAATTAGTAGTTAATAAATGGAACTGAGCCGTTTTCTATCAAATTTGGGTACTCTAACTTCAGCAGGTGAGTGAATTTCATTAGGGCAAGTGAAAATCTTACTTGTCTTGCCTTATCCTCTGCTGCTAAAGCAGCTCATCTTCATCCACAGTAGCTGCTTATAGCTTTAAATAGCACAACCCTGGACTCTCTCTGCCAGCTTTTCTCAAGCCAGCCAGGGTTACAGTGGGGCCAGGGTAGTACTGACTATGCTGTCTGTGCAAGGCCAGGGAAGAGGCCAGGGAAGGGGTTATTGAATTGGCCAGTTGCCTGGGCACCGGTGTAGGGAAGCCATGGAGCAGCACCGCAATTTCCTGCTTTGAGTAAAGCCCTTGAAGGGCTAGTGCTGGCTAATCCCAGACTTTTAAATTCTTTTGTGATACTTCACCGGCCTTCTCTACCCGCTTGTTTTTCTTAAGGGGGAATTTGATTTGTGCTATTCACAGGTACATGGGGGATGATTTAAGATGATCATAACCCTCTCTTCCCCGCCAGTTCAGAGTCATTTTACCTGGGATTTCCACTGCTAGAAAATGCAAATATCACACTCTTTAGTTATAAGTTTCTAGCTTAGATCAGATCACTTAAGTAACTCAGTAAACTTGCTTCTGAGGGATACTGAGTGGATGGGAGAAAGGGCAGGTGAGGAGAGGAGGTCTATGAACATGAACCATAGGTTAGGAAGGATGTGAAAATTTGAGCAAAGCCTTTCACAGATCATTAGGAGGAGATGAACGAAAGAAAAAGACCACACATTTTGTGTTCTTTACAGTTTTACTTAAGTTTCATCTTACCTTTGCTCATTTTTCTTTCTTTGGAGGGTGAGGCAAAAAGAATGAGCAAAGGTATTCCTAAAAGTTTAAGTGTCAGTTCTATCAAGATGATTAAACTATTCCATGCTAAAATATGACTTACTTGTCTACTGCTGTATACTAGCTTGTTTTCTGAGTTGTCCTAACTGTGTTAATGGTTGTTTTATTTTATGTTATTTTTTTTAGCTTCAAATACCCCTCTAATAATTGGTGAAGGTTCAGGGAAAAGTCTGAGGAAACGGATTTTTTCTAAGTTGTATCAGTGTGGTGGAGCACTTTTAAGTGGAAGGAACCGCTGGTCCCTACTTACTTCTGGGTCTTTTATCTAATTCAAGTGCTTGTCGAGAGTTTTTCTAGCATGTAGTATTCTTCCTCAATAAGTGGGATTTCTTATAGAAGAGAGATTTGTCTGTCCTGACCAAATAGAAGTGGGGTCTTTAGGCTCTACCTGTTTTGACCCTTAATAAGTTGGAGCAGTTGCGCTTCCCAGTGTGGTACTTGGACCATTCTGTAGCTGTGAGTGCACTTAACAGGGGAATGGAGAGATCTGGGTTTCAGTTGCAGAGCTACAGGGTCCTTGGGTGTTATAGAATCATACTTATTGTTTTATAGATGAGGAAATGGGTTTCTAGAGAAGTTGAGTCATGGAATCATCGTATACATTTCTGATTAGCAGTAAAGAACTGGAGCCTAGGTATCACAACTGCTGTCTCCAGTATTTTTCCTAGCTAGCACTTGGTTATGAATCCAGAGTACTTCAAAGGGGTCTTACGGCAGCTTCCTCTTCTGTCCAGTTCTAGTTCTTTTTTCCTTCAGCTGATTCAAATGTTTGGTTTGGCAATATAAAATTATTACCCATTGCAGTATTTTATTTGAGCTGGCTGCCATATGCCTCATGAAGCATATGCCAGTTATATACTTTAGAAAATACATACTAAACTAACAATGAAGATTTTATTTAATATCAGCGAAGATAGCCTACTGGTTAAGGGCATGAACTCTGGAGTTAGTTTGAATCTCAGCTTTACACACATATTACCAGGTATAAAACCATTCTAAGTCTCTGTTTCCTCATTAGTAACATTGTGATAAGAATAATAACGATAATAATAATAAAGCCTGATTCATGGGTTACTGTGAGCGAGAAATGATTAAACACGTAATATAGTGTCAATTAAACACTATATTATGTGTTTAATCATTTATTGCTCACGACATTAAAAAATACAATGATATTATTATTCTTTTTAGATGAACTTAGTTTGTTATTTATACAGCAGTGTTATTGCCTCAACTTTAAAAATCATAGATCATTCCAACCTATGTGTATTTAGAAAATATCTAGTATTGTTTGCACAAAGAAACAGCAATGTATGACAATTCCGAGTATCAAGGGTGTGCCAGTACTTGCATACCTTCCTACCTTTCTTCTGCCTGTCTTTCTCCCTTCCCATAATTCTTCTCTCTTTCTTTTTGTTGAAGGCTCTCCTTTTTACTTATTTCTGAAAAGACTTCAGGAGACCACATGTCAGGACAATGCCAGCTAAGTCATTTAAGAAGGGATCAGAACAAAGGAAGCTAAAAGTAATTTTTTCAAGTATATGAACTAAACAAAATTAAACACTTGGGAAATAAGGATTGCTCTCAAGTTTTTGGCAGTTAAAGCCTAAAAGGGAAATACATTAGGTTACATAGTTTTAGTTTCCTAACAATAGAATATAATAAACATTAGATCTTTAGAGGCAAATTATTTATTTTTTCCCCAATAGGGTCAAATTCAAGTCACAATTGTAGAACAATTGTAGATTAATAAATGTTACTTGATAAAGACATATAATCTTGCGTCTATAAGTCACATTTTCATGTTATTTTCATCTTTTAATACAATCTAATTGTAATCAGGTCATATGTTAAAGATATTGTTCACCTCATGCATGGAAATAACTAAATGTCAAAAATGAGTCACTTTGAGTGGGTTGTATAGAGGTAAGTTCACTAATTTTTTTGAATTAACAGGCAATAGAGATGAGTCATAGAATTATTTAAAGAACTGTTTAAAAGTTTTAAAGATACATCTTTATTTTTAATCTTAATTAAAATGTGTAATGTATGGTATTGTTTCACATGCTATGCTGGGCATACAATAAGTTTTCTATATATTTATATTTCATTTTAATTTGAGTGACATATGTATATAATTTTACTGTTTGGTTTAATTTGTTTTCATAATACTGGAAAATAAAATGTCCATCAAATATATAGGATAACAGTATCCACAGGGTTTTGATTTTTTTTTTTTAATGTTAATTTTGCTAACAGATAGGAACTTTAGAAATCATGCTTTTCAGAAATAAAGAAGTATTACCCTGGGCATGTAATTGCAAAAATCATAAAAATTTAAGGAAATCATTGCCTCAAAATTTACTGGACACTGAAAGTTTTTGTTTGTTTTAATGCACATGTCAAATATAGATTGTACACTGTGCCTACTTTTTCTTTCCTTTTATATTTACCTTTTGGGGAATAGTAAATTCTTAACTCCTGCCAATATGAGAGATTATTGGGTAATATCTAAGGCTCTCATAAAGTTAAAAATTAGGTTATTAATTTCAGACATTATTTTCTTCCATTTATTTTGATAGAAGAGGCTAGTCTAGAAATAAGAATCTGTTATTTTCTTTCCCATGGGGTTAAGATTCATGTTTTATGTTTTTATGACTGAAAACAATACTGTTAATTAGTTGCTGGTGTTAAGAAACTAGCTCACTTGGGTACTAGTTCAGTCTTAGGTATTTATTTCCTTTTTTCAAACACTGTCTGAAGTTAACGCATTAACTTTTATAAGGTTATAAACTTTGAAAATGTTTTAAGCATTTTTAACACTGTCAGAAATGAAGATTGTTCTTTTTTTGTTGGTTATGATTATTTCTGTATCAGTTTCCAAGAAAGCTGTTATACAAGGTGTAGTGATTGAATAGAACAGAATCTGTGTTTGGGAGACTTAAATGTTCCACTTGATAGTAAGTATAGTCACGTAGTGTTTAATCTAAAGTTAGTTATAAAAATGGTCTAATTGCAGAGGTTCACTCTTTTTTCACCACAGTAGTTGATGTGACTTGTAGACTTTGTAGGTAACCTTAGTCTGTTCCTGGCCTCTGAGTTTCCTCTCACTTAAGTGTTCTTTCTGTGAAAGTGTCCTCAACAAGCAAGGGTCTGTCATCTCATGAGGATTGTAACCAGGACAATGTAGTAGGTGCTATTTCATCCATTGTGTGGAAGGAGGACAGACATTTCATGGAACTGAAAAGTTGTTGACTGGGGAAACTAATTGGATTAGGTTTTATTTAGTGACTTTGCAAACTTGAGCAGGTGCTGAAAAGATCAAGATCTTGTTGTGAATATTGAGGATGAAGTTTGTCCCACCACACCTACTCAGAAAGTCAATGGTGGGAGGAAAGGTTTTTTTTCAATTACGGATTTGTGTGTAGGAGAAAGGATGTACCATTTCCGATTTGATTGTGAAATGGCCCTCTCTTGGGGTTCATCTTCTTTCACTATATCAGTTCCAGCAATTTAACCTGCCATCTCAATTAAGGTTCATTCCTACAGAAGTCTGCCGTGTTTTTGCTTGAAATTTTTGAGTTCTTCTTGCCTGTTTGGTTGAGGGACGTATATAGCTCTGTTTTCAATGGGATGTTTTAGAGCCACCTCAATTACAAATCTAGATGTTCTGATCTTAGTCCAGAGACCTAAGTAGAGCAGTACTTAGTTGAATAGCCTGGAAACTTGTTGAAATTTTTTTATTTGCTTACTGAAAGCATTCATTTATATGTGGTTACTATGGCTAGATTTTCCTGGTGACTGCTTTTTATTATAATAATGGGGATAGCTAATTAAAAGATATGATTAACTTCAATTAAATTAGAGGTGATTATTGACAAAGACAAAATTTAACATAAGCTGGAGGTAACGTATAGTATTTGAGGTACTTTTATGCATAATATAATAAATAGTCATTTTCAAGGATGTTTCTTATAGGATTTATTTTTGGAACAATTTCAAGTAAGTCTAGCGTTCACAATAAAAATAAGATAAACTAACTTTTATTGAGTTCTGATTACATTCAATGCACCATGCTAAATACTTTATATGTTTTTTTTTAATCCTAGAAACAACCCGGTGAGCTTGGTACAAAATTTTCAGTGTTTTTAACACCTTTGAAACTGATTTCAAAAGATCAGTTAATATTTTTGAGAGATTGTGATTATTGGAAAAGTAGAGAAAAGAGGTAGCTCACTGCATAGAACCAGGTAGGGCCTCGATTACCTGACATAAAGGTTGTAAATATTGACCTGGCATGGTGGCTCACCCCTGTAATCTCAGCACTTTGAATGGCTGAGACAGGTGGATCACTTGAGGTCAGAAGTTCGAGACCAGCCTGGCCAACATGGTGAAACCCTGTCTCTACTAGAAATATAAAAATTAGCCAGGCATGGTGGCAGGCACCTGTAGTATCAGTTACTCTGGAGGCTAGGGCAGGATAATTGCTTGAACCTGGGAGGTGGAGGTTGCAGTGAGCCAAGATCCTGCCACTGCACTCCAGCCTGGGCAACAGAGCAAGACTTTGTCTCAAAAACAAAAAAGAAAAGATTGTAAATATTTGAATTAATTTTTAGATGCTGTTAACTAATCATTAATTTGGACTACTTTTTAAATTTTATTTTAGTTTTACCCTTGAGATCTGTGTGTAATAAGCTGTGTTAAATGTTTTGGTGAGGACGTATATATTACTTAAACGTGGACCTTACTCAAAAAGTTTACCGTCTAGTAGTGAATAATAACTACAGGATGAGTCTAGGTGGAAGTATAGACAAGTATGTGGCATCGATGGTAGATTGGCTGAGTGAGCTCAGAGAAATCTAGCTGGATAAAAATCTGACACATTTTCTGTGAGAGAGCTTACCTCAGCAAAGAAGAGCCAGCTATTCTTAGCTTGATTTGGTCTTGGACATTGAGACAGAGCAATTCTGAGCATAGGATGATGTTTGTTTTCATGTTTTTTCACTACTCTCGCCCTTAATAGATTAATGTCTGAGCCCCATGCAAACAAAGGTGAGCATCTAAATAAACACTGCCATGAGAGAAGCGTAATTCACTAATACATGCGAAACATGTCTTGGAGTCTCCTAGAAGTGATTATGACTTGTATGGGCCTAGTAATCCTGTGTCAGTAGGTTCAAGAGTTGGTGGCATTGAAGTTATTACTATTAATGGGACCCATCAGTGCCCATAGATGGGTAAGGCCTGGCAACAACATAGGGGTTATAGAAATAACTCTTATACCAATTAAATTGAGAGGGGTTACTGAGAGAGAGAGAAGGAGAGGGGGAGAGGAAGAAGGAGAGAGATGGGCATTCAGAGGACAGAATAGAATGATTGCTCAATCCTGGAAGTCAAGGAAGGGTTTAATAATATTTATCCTCAGTGAAATAACTTAGAAATAGAAAACCCGGGAAGTGCAAGGGGCTGGGGAACTCCCTCTCCTAGCCAAGGGAAGCCACTGGGGACTGTTCCTGGCACCCCGGCCCAGATACTGCGCTTTTCCCACAGTCTTCACAACCCACAGACCAGGAGATTCTCTCCGGTGCCTATAACACCAGGGTCCCCAGTTTCCAGCACAAAACTGGGCGGCCATTTGGGAGGACACTGAGCTAGCTGCAGCAGCTTTTTGTTTTTTCATACCCCAGTGACATCTGGAATGCCAGTGAGACAGAATGGTTCACTCCCATAAAAAGGGGGCTGAAGCCAGGGAGCCAAGTGATCTGGCTCGGCGGGTCCCACCCCCATGAAAACCAGCAAGCTAAGATCCACTGACTTGAAATTCTCACAGCCACCACAGCAGTCTGAGCTTGACCTTGGACATTTGAGCCCAGTGTGGCGGAGCGGCATATGCCATTGCTGAGGCTCGAATAGGCGATTTTAACCTTGCCTGTGTAAACAAAGTCGCCAGGAAGTCCAAACAGGGTAGAGCCCACGGCAGTTAAGCAAGGCCTCTGCAGACAGACTGTGTCACTAGACTCCCTCCTCACTGGGCAGAGCATCTCTGAAAAAAGGCAGCAGCCCATCAGGGTCTTATAAATAAAGCTCCCACCTTCCTGGGACAGATCACCTGGGAAAAGGGGCAGTTGTGGATTCAGCTTCAGCAGATTTAAACGTTCCTGCCCAGCAGCTCTGAAGAGAGCAGTGGATTTCCCAGCATAGCGTTTGAGTTCTGATAAGGGACAGACTGCCTCCTCAAGTGGTTTCCTGGCCCCTGTGTATCCTGACTGGGAGACATCTCCCAGCAGGGGCTGACAGACACCTCATACAGGAAAGCTCTGGCTGGCATCTGGTGGGTACCCTTCTGGGACAAGGCTACCAGTGGAAGGAAGAGGCAGCAATCTTTGCTGCTCTGCAGCCCCTGCTGGTGATTCCCAGGCAAGCAGAGTCTGGAGTGGACCTCTGGCAAACTCCAGCAGATCTACAGCAGAGGGGCCTGTCTGAAGGAAAACTAACAAACAGAAATAAATAGTTTCAACATCAACTTGAAGGATGTCTACTCAAGACCCCATCCAAAGTTACCAACTTCAAAGATCACTGTTGGTGGGAGTGTACATTAGTTCAGCCATTGTGGAAGACAGTGTGGCGATTCTTCAAGGATCTAGAACTAGAAATACCATTTGACCTGACAATCCCATTACTGGGCATATACCCAAATAATTATAAATTGTTCTGTTATAAAGACACATGTACACATATGTTTGTTGTGGCACTGTTCACAATAGCAAAGACTTGGAACCAATCCAAATGCCCATCAATGATAGAGTGGATAAAGAGAATGTAGCACGTATACACCATGGAATACTATGCAGCCATAAAAAAGGATGAGTCCATGTCCTTTACAGGGATATGGATGAAGCTGGAAACCAGCATTCTCAGCAAACTGACACAAGAATGGAAAACCCAACACTGCATGTTTTCACTTACAAGTGAGTGTTAAACAGTGAGAACACATGGACACAGGGAGGGGAACATCACATACCAGGGCCTGTTGTGGGGTGGTGGGGCTAGGGGAGGGATAGTATTAGGAGAAATAACTAATGTAGATGATGAGGTGATGGATGCAGCAAACCACCATGGCATGTGTATATCTATGTAACAAACCTGCACATTCTGCACAGGTACCCCAGAACTTAAAGTATAATAAAAAAAATTTAGTTATTATTGACTAGAGTTACCTTGTTGTGCTATCAAATAGGTCTTATTTATTTATTTATATTTATTTATTTATTTTTTGAGATTGAGTCTCTCTCTGTTGCTCAGTCTGGAGTGTAGTGGCACGAGATTGGCTCACTGCAACCTCTGCTTCTTGGGTTCAAGCGATTCTTCTGCCTCAGCTTCCCAGGTAGCTGGGACTACAGGTGCATGCCACCACAGTTGGCTAATTTTTTTTATTTTTAGTAGAGACGAGGTTTCACCATATTGGCCAGGCTGGTCTTGAACTACTGACCTTGTGATTCACCCACCTCAGCCTCTCAAAGTGCTGGGATTACAGGCATGAGCCACCCAGCCTGGCCAGGTCTTATTTATTCTTTCTACTTATTTTTTGTACCCATTTACCCTACCCAGCCTCTGGTAACCATCCTTCGGCTCTCTACATCCATGAGTTCAGTTGTTTTGATTTTTAGATTCTACAAATAAGTGAGAACATATGATGTTGGCCTTTCTGTGCCTGGCTTATTTCACTCAACATAGTGATCTCCACTTACATCCATGTTGTTGCAAATGACAAGATCTGGTTCTTTTTTATGACCGAGTAGTACTCCATTATGTATATAGACCACATTTTCTTTTTTTTTTTTGAGATGGAGTCTCGCACTATCGCCAGGCTGTAGTGCAGTGGCACGATCTTGGCTCACTGCAATCTCTGCTCTTGGGTTCAAGCAATTCTCCTGCCTCAGCCTCCCAAGTAGTTGGGACTACAGGTGTGTGCCACCATGCCCAACTAATTTTTTTGTATTTTTAGTAGAGATGGGGTTTCACTATTTTGGCCAGGATGGTCTCGATCTCCTGACCTCGTGATCCACCCGTCTCAGCCTCCCAAAGTGCTGGGATTACAGGTGTAAGCCACCACGCCTGGCCTGATTTTCTTTATTCATTCATCTGTTGATGGGCACTTAGGTTGCTTCCAAATATTAGTCATTGTAAACAGTGCTGCAACAAACAAACAGAGGAGTGCAGATATCTTTCTGATATACTGATTTCTTTTTTTTGCATATATACCGAGCAGTGGGATTGCTGGATCATATGGTAGCTCTATTTTTAGTTTTTTGAGAAGCCTTCAAACTGTTCTAGGTTGTGGTTATACTAATTTACATTTTCATTAACAATATGCAAGGGTTCCCTTTTCTCCACATCCTCAGCAGCATTTGCTATTACCTGTCTTTTGGGTATAAGTCATTTTAACTGAGGTGAGATAATATCCTATTGTAGTTTCAATTTGCATTTCTCTGATGATCAATGATGTTGAGCACTTTTTCATATGTCCATTTGCCATTTGTTTGTCTTCTTTTGAAAAATGTCTATTCAAATCCTTTTGCTATTTTTTTGATCAGGTTATTAGATTTATTTCCTATAGATTTATAGTTGTTTGATCTCCTCATATATTCTAGTTATTAATCCCTTGTCAGATGGACAGTTTGCAAATATTTTCTCCCAGTCTGTGAGTCAACTTTTACTTTGTTGATTGTATTCTTTGCTGTGCAGAAACTTTTTAAGTTGATGTGATCCCATTTGTTCATTTTTGCTTTGGTTGCCTGTGCTTGTGGGGTATTGCTCAAGAATTTTTTGCCCAGATCAATATCCTGGAGATTTTCTCCAGTGTTTCCTTGTAATAATTTCACAATTTGTGTTCTTAGATTTGAGTCTTTAATCCATTTTTTTTTGATTTTTGCATATGGTGAGAGATGGGGTCTCCTTTTATTCTTCTGCATATGGATATTCAGTTTTCCCAGCACTGTTTATTGAAGAGACTGTGTTTTCCTCAGTGTATGTTGGCGTTTTTGTAGAAAATGAGTTCGCTATATGTGCATAGATTTGTTTCTGGGTTCTCTATTCTGTTCCATTGGTCTATGTGTCTGATTTTATGCCAGTATCATGCTATTTTGGTTATCATAGCTCTATAGTGTAATTTGAAGTCAAATAATGAGATCCCTCCAGTTTTTATGCTTTTTATTTTTTATTTATTATTTTTTGGCTTAGGATAGCTTTAGCTATTCTGGATCTTTTGTGGTTGCATATAAATTTTAGGATTTTAAAAAAATTTCTGTGAAGAACATCTGTTGATATTTTGCTAGGGGTTACATTGAATCCATAGATTGCTTTGGGTACTATGGACATTTTAACAATATTGATTCTTAAAATCCATGAACATGGCATATTTTTTATGTTTTGGTGTCCTCTTCAATTTATTTAATCAGTGTTTTATAGTTTTCATTATAGAGATCTTCTATTTCTTTGGTTAAGTTAATCCTTAGGTATTTAATTTTATGTGTGGCTTTTTTTAAATGGCATTTCATTTTTATTTCCTTTTCAGATTTTTCACTGTTGGCATACAGAAATGTTACTAATTTTTGCATGTTAATTTTGTATCCTGGAAGTTTACTGACTTTGTTTTTTCTAATAGTTTTTGGTGGAGTGTTTAGGCTTTTCCAAATATAAGATCATATCATCTGCAAATAAGGATAATTTGACTTTTTTATTTCCAATTTGGATGCCCT
Organism: Cacajao melanocephalus; assembly: GCA_963573385.1. Taxonomy (NCBI): domain Eukaryota; kingdom Metazoa; phylum Chordata; class Mammalia; order Primates; family Pitheciidae; genus Cacajao; species Cacajao melanocephalus. The sequence continues at coordinate 3,435 of CAUYLG010050004.1, read as the reverse complement.
TTGTATCTTTCTCTTGTTTGATTGCTCAAGCTAGGAATTTTAGTACTGTGTTGAATAACAGTGGTAACAGTGGGCAGCCTTATCATTTTCCAGATCTTAGAGGAACGAAATTTGAGTTTTTCCCCATTTAGTATGATACTAGCTGTGGGTCTGTGATATTTTGCTTTTATTAGGTTGAGGTGTGTTCCTTCTTTACCTAATTTTTTGAGAGTTTTTATCATGAAGAGATGTTGAATTTTATCAAATGCTTTTCCAGTATCAGTTGAAATGATCATATGGATTTTATCCTTCATTCTGTTGATATGATGTATCACATTGATTGATTTGCATATGTTAAACCATCCTTGCATCCCAGGGATAACTCCCACTTGGTCATGATGAATAACCTTTCTAATGTATTGTTAAATTATTTGGTTTGCTAGTATTTTGATGAGGAGTTTTGCATCAGTATTCATCAGACTTATTTACCTGTAAGTTTTGTTGTTGTTGTTGTTTTTGTGGCTTTGTCTGGTTTTGGTAACACATTAATACTGGCCTCATCAGATGAGTTTGGAAGTATTCCCTCCTCCTCCGTTTTTCAGAATAGCTTGAGAAGGATTGGTATTACTTCTTTAAATGTTTGGTAGAATTCAGCAGCAAAGCCATCAGGTCCTGACCTTTTATTTACTGGGAGAGTTTTTGTTACACTTTCAGTCTTGTTACTTGTTATTGGTTTGTTCAGATTTTGGATTTCTTCATGGTTCAATCTTGGTAGGTTGTATGTATCTAGGAATTTGCCCATTTGTTCTAGTTTTTCCAATTTATTGGCACATTGTTGCTCATGGCAGCCATTAATGATTGTTTAAATTTCTGCACTATCGGTTGTAATGTCTGTTTTTTATTTTGGTTTTATTTGGATCTCTTCTCTTTTCCTCTTAGTTAGCTTGGCTAAAGGTTCATTCATTTTGTTAACTTTTCAAAGAACCATTTTTTTTTTCATCTTTTGTATTTTTTTTAAATTTCAGTTTTATTTCTGGTCTGATCTTTATTATTTTTTTCTTTTACTAATTTTGGATTTGCTTTGCTATTGCATTTCTAGTTCTTTAAGATGTATAATTAGATTGTTTATTTGAAGTTTTTCTCTTTTTTGATGTAGACGCAGGTATAAATTTTCCTCTTAGTTCTGCTTTTGTGTATCTCAAAGGTTATGTCATGTTTCCCTTATCATTTGTTTCAAGAAAGTTTTCAATTTCCTTCTTAATTTCTTATTGACCCACTGGTCATTCAGGAGCATATTGTTTAGTTTTTATGCATTTACATAATTTCTAAAATTCCTATTGTTATTAATTTCTAGTTTTATTCCATTGTGGTCAGAGAAGATGCTTGATATTATTTCAATTATTTTGAATGTTTTAAGACTTGTTTTTTGACCTAATATCATCTATCCATTGGCATAGTAAAAGAATGTGTATTCTACAGCTCTTGGATGAAATGTTCTATAAATATTTATTAGATCCATTTGGTCTATAGTGCAGATTAAGTCTTGGCTGAAATTTAACTTGGTAAAAAATTATACAGTACATATTTTTTGTTAACTCAAATTTTGCCAAAATAGTATTCCTCCTAAGAAATTCTTCTAGAATCCATTAATGAATGGCTATGACTGATTATGATTCAATATTGATATTATGAAATTACTCTTGTTTATGATTGAATCAGCTAGAAGATATTTATAAAAATGTTCTCTCAAAAATGTATTTTTTTTCCTCTCACTCTTCTTTTTCTTGGAAAAACTTATTAAAGAAATGAACCTAATTTAAATCAGAAACTCATTTAAATCCTTTTTTGACTCAGCTTCCTGATGTAAAATATGACCATACTCATTGTTTTCTACAATTCCCTTGAAAAATATCTTAGATAAAAATAACTCTTATTTTTTTAGTTCAAGTATTATTGGTGGGAGATTTTAACCACTAACCCATTTTAACTCTTCCATTCAGTCTGCTTATAGGCCTCTAAAGAACCATTACTATGAGTGAGTCATTGCTGAGGTACTGAGTCAAATCTAACACCCCAACTGTTATTAGTAATTTATAGAGAGGAGATTTGCAGGGTCAGTGGAAGTGTGTGTGTAGGGGGACTTCTGTGTTTTACTTTAATGACTTATGAATATTTTACAATGTGCAAGTGTTTGTTTATTGCCCTTCAAGATGTGGTTTTGAATTGTGCATGTAACTCTGCGTATTACTGTGTATGGCGAATGATAATTGTGCACAGTCCATGTTATGCCTGTTATTTGCATATATTTTAAGCTAAAAATGACATACTTGATGTTAATAGAGGCATATATGGCTTAAATCAGTGCAAATGTATTAAAGCAGTATATAGATAGGCAATGTGTTAAGTATGCAAGTCAAAAGAGACAAGGGCATTTGACTCTGTACTGGATATTCATAACAGGAGATTTCAAACCTTTAGTTAGAAAATAGACAAATAGCCTGTGAAGGGCTTTGTTAGGCTAGCAGGATAAACACAAGAGTAGATTTTGATTTTATGATAATCTGAAAGGGTTTCATGGATGAAGTGGTGGGATTTTTGTAGTGCTTTAAATGCTTATTGAGAAACAGTACCGTACAAATAGTGTACTGAAACAAGGTGTGTCCTCAACATGTATCACTCTTATCAGTTGGGGTTTTTTGGTTGCTGGAAAGAGAAATGCTATATGGCTAACGTCATGAAAAAATGAAATATACTGGAAGCATATTAAGTAATTCACAGAAATTGAAGGCAAGATTAAGCAACCAAGCTTTAAGAGCAAGAACTGGGACAGTGAGAGGACTCTCAATCAAAACATAGTTCCTGAGAAATTGGAATGGTTAGGTTCCAGCTATTGTGTTTGGCCCTTCTCTAGATTTAAACTCTCAGGAGTAAGATTCTGATTGGACAATCTTGGATTGAGTTACCAAGGCACAGTAACTAACAGCTCATCAGAGCTACTGAGGAGGGGTTGCTCTCCAAAAGAGGCATAGGTGTGGTTGCCACAAGAGGAAGGGACACTGGACAGGCAAATATAATGGACCTGCCACAGACAGTGATGGTGCTTTGTAGTTCTTTTTTAAAAAATATATATATTTTATTGCGTTTTAGGTTTTGGGGTACATGTGAAGAACATGCAGGATTGTTGCATAGGTACATACATGGCAATGTGGTTTGCTGCCTTCCTCCCCATCACCTATATCTGGCATTTCTCCCCATGTTATCCCTCCTCAACACCCCACCCCCAGCTGTCCCTCCCCTAGTTCCCCCCTGCAGACCTCAGTGTGTGATGCTCCCCTCCCTGTGTCCATGTGTTCTCATTGTTCAGCACCCGCCTATGAGTGTTCTTTTTTAAAAAGTAAAAAAAATAGGACTGAGTGGTCTCTGAAACTATATTTATACACACTTATATATGCAGAC
>CAUYLG010050003.1:0-26726 GCA_963573385.1 Cacajao melanocephalus | reverse complement strand
TGCTGCATGTTCTCACTCATAGGTGAGTGTTGAACAATGAGAACACATGGACTCAGGGAGAGGAGCATCACACACTGGGGGCAGTTGGGGGGATAGGGGAGAGACAGTGGGGGGTGGGGAGGGAAGGGAGTATAGGGAGGGAGGAGAGGGTGGGGAGGGCTAACATGGGGAGAAATGCCAGATATAGTATGCACATAAAGTTATATAAATAAATTTTAAAAAAAAGATAAATCAGAAAATATCTTAAGGCAAATTAAAATGAAATACCAAAACACTGTACCAAAACTCATGGGACATAGCAAAAGCAGTACTATATGGGAAGTTTTTTGTGTTAAATGCCTACATTAATAAAGAATATTTTCTCTGATCCAGGAGTCTTGTAAAAAATAAAAAAGGAAGACCACAAATTAACAATCTAACTTGATCCCTCAAAAAACAATATGAACAAACCAAGCCAGAAGTTTAACAGAAGAAAGGAAATAATAAAATCTAAAGCAAAAATAAACAAAGATTAGAACAAATCAGTGAAATGGAGTTTTTAAAAAATCAACAAAATTGATAAACATTTAGAAAGACTAAGGAAAAAAGAGAGAAAATTAAAATTAATAAAATAAGAAATAGTAAGGAAACATTACAATTGTTACCACAGAAATAAAAAATCACAAACATTGGTATGAGCAATTATACAATAAGAAATTAGATAACTTAGAAGAACTAAAGAAATTCCTAGAAACATACAAACTACTAAGACTGAATTCTGAAGAAATAAAAAACCTAAAATGACCAATGACAAGTAAGGAAATTTAATTAGAAATCAAACAACTCCCAACAACAGCAAAACAACCTCAAGACCAGATGACTTCATGAATGAATTTTACCAAACATTTAAAGAATACACAAAACCAATCATACTCAAATTCTTCCAAAATATTTAAAAGGAGGGAACACTTTCAAACTCATTTTGTGAATCTAGCATTATTCTGATATCAAACTTCGACAAAGACACTACAAGAAAAATAAGCTTCAGACCAATATTTCTGATGAACATATATGCAAAAACCCTGAAGAAAATACAAGCAAATCAAATTTAATAACATTTAAAAATGTACACTATGACCAAGTGGAATTTATCACTGGGTTGCAAGGATGATTAAACATACAGAAAGACATTAATGTGATGCATCATATTAACAGAATGAAGGATAAAAACCACATGTATACCTGATAAATGCAAAAAAGCGTTTGACAAAATTCAAGGCAGTTGCATCATAAAACTCAACCAACTACATATAAAAGAAATATATATCAACATAGCAAAGGCCGTATATGACAGGTTCACAGCTAACATAGTTAATGTTAAAAAACTGAATTCTTTTCCTCTAAGATCAGAGACATTACAAGGATGGGTACTCTTGCCACTTCCTTTTGGCAAAGCACTGTAAGTTTTAATCAGATCACTTAGGCAATAAATAGTATAAAACGCCATCAAATTTGGGAGGAAAGAAGTAAAATATTCCCATTTGCAGATGATATGATCTTATATGTATGTAGAAAACCAAAAGATTCCACTAAAAACCTGTTAGACTACAAAACAAATTCAGTAAGGTTGCAAGATCTAACAACTACATGCAAAAATTAGTTGCACTTTATACACTAACAATGAGTTATTTGTAAAAGAAATTATTAAAATAATCCCATTTATAATAGTGTCAAAATACTTGTGAATGAACTTAAACAAGGAGGTGAAAGATTTTGAGACAGCCAGGTGGGAAGGGGTTGCTGGAGAAACTCTAACCAGCCAGCCCACTGAGGTGGAGTCAGGAATTTCATATTTGCAGCAGGGAGGATCCTGGCCCCTCCTCTTCCGGTGTGGAAACTGATTTTTGAATGGCCTGGCTAGAAGCGCTCTAGCAGGTGCTCTGGCCTTATGAGAGTCCCGATTTCCCCCCTTTCACCCAATAAAACCCAGCTTTACTCATCCTTCAAACTGTCTGCAAGCCTAAATTTTCATGGCCATGGGACAGACAAGGACCCCATCTTTAGCTGAACTAAGGAAAAGTCTTGCAACATTTTTGGCATGCAACATGGGGGCTTGAGAAGTGGTAGGTAAAATGGGGACTCAAAACCTCTCACTGTAGTTTCCCAGCCTTTTCATCCTTGGACTTCTGCGCTTACAGGAAACCGCACCCCCACACCCTGTTGCTCCTGGGGGTCGGGGTCTTTTCATGGCCATTTTCTTCCTTTTTTGGGACAGAACAGTGAGCAGCAGTTCCCAGCAGCTCCCCTCTGCAGGCCAGGGCTGGTTTGCACGGCCCACCCAAGAGTGGGTCCCACACAGCCGGCTGTGCTGGTTCTGAGCTACAAGCTGCTTCAGCCTTCCCCTTCCCCAACCAAGGGGTTTTACTCCTCCATCAGACACTAATTAAGCTTAAACTTTTCTCCCTGGTGGAGGAACCAGTTGCATAAGAATAAGAGGTTCTTCCCCAGGCATTTTAATATTGTTTCTTTTCTTTCCTCTTCCCATCCTGTATGCAGTTAACTTTTAAGGTTTTCTTTTCTTAGTGGCAAGGCTTTGTTTAGCAATCTTACCTTAGGGAATAAATTTCTTTCTGGTTTTATATCTGCTTGTTTTCCTAGCCCTGTCTCTTAAAGGGCCCCACCTGGCAACAAGGTTTTCTTCTGCCGGGTTGTGGTATCTGTAAAAAGAGCTCTAATTAATTTGGCTTAAAGAAAGACAAGCATTTGTGTGTAATACTTTTTACAGGGAAGTTAAAAGCTGTGGAAACTTTCAGTTTATGTAATTTTAATCTTTGAGAAATAAAAACAGCCCTAAAGACTATTTGTAAAATGCAGGTCAGCTGCAAGGTTTGCTAAGTGTTTTGAGGTTACAAACTGCTTTTTGGGTTTCAAAAACTATTTGACTTGCTGGCTTCCCATCTGGTAAGGCCAGGGGACATATGGAACTAACTATGCCCTGCAGTTAGCACAAAACTAAAGCAACTTACCAAGTTTTACCTTAGATTTAAAAATTGCTAGGAGTTAACTGAAACCACTAGAAATAGATTTACATGCAAGTTGTGTAAGAACAGTAAAATGTGTTTTTTAGTAAAAAGTTATAAGAAGGCATGGAAATGTAAACTTTTGCCTAGAGTTAAATGATTGTTTTGAGTTAAATTAGGAAAAAGCTGAAGGTCCAAAGAAGTGGTGAAATAATTGTGGGAATTAATCTTGCAGAAGAAGTTCTCTGTGTGAACATACTGACTAAATTCAAAAAAGGGTAGTATATGGTTTTTCTGTAAATTGAGTATTGAAGTAAAAGCATCACAAGGTTTTCCTAAGGTGCTAATCTGCTCTTTGTCAAAATTCGTAAAGGGTTAAGAAAGGTTTTTCCTTCTTCAAAATTTCTGAGTTATCATTGTATCAAAATAATAAATCTGGAATTCTGTTTCTTAATATCAAGTGTTTTAACCCTCAAACATTTAACAGCCTCCCCTAAATCAAACTTCAGTTCCATAATTGTCTTTTGTGGCACCTGGCTTTTTGAATATTTCAGAGAATCCCTGAAGTGTCCAGAAAAGAGAGGTAAACAGGATTATTTGAAATGTTTAGGTACATGGGATGGCAAAATGATGCTCAGTCTTCTTTAGGTTATATCTTGGTGAATAATGCTAATATATGTTTCAAAATTGAATGGGATTTCTAAAATTCTAATGTCTGAGTATACGCTGTCAATCATAATTAAGGTTTTAATGTTAAGTTATTGTAAACCACGGAGATAACCAAATTTCTTTGTCAATCCTGTATCTAACTCTAACCTAGACATTTTGCTCTTCACAGACAATTGTTGTCTTGTTTTAATTTTTTTCAAAGATGGTCTCTAATGGGCTGTAGAACTATATATAGCAGGTGCTCTCAAATACAAGCTTCTGGTAACTTTCTAAATTGCAACATTGGAATAAAGGAAAATGTGCAGGACTCATGAAGAGCTGAAATGTTCATGAATATCAACAAAACAACAGTTAACTAAATTGACTGGGCTCAGAAAGCTGAAGAAACCTTTTTGATTTTTGGTTGGAATATTGTTGATCCTTGTGTTTTTCAGTCAAGGAAACTTATTTTGAACTATTTACAGCCTTTAATAATTGAGTAAGGTATACCCCTATGAACAAAATTTGGAGTGTGTTTGTTACTCTCTGCCTGGTTACTACAAAATTTAGAAACTCTCTGTCAGTATTCCTAACTTATGGCAATATAATTGCATCAGTGCAATAAGGATCCATTTTTCTTTTGAAACAGAACACATTTTGAGAAAGTGGTCATTTTACCAAGACTTAGACTGGAAGGGTATGGTTCCCTTTAAGGAGTCCAGCTTGACTTACAGAGCCAATAGACGCCCAATGGGGACACTGGCCTTGTACCCTTGTCTCTGTAGTTCCTGTACAGGGTTCCTGACCAGTGGTCAGTAAGGAATGCCACTTTCAAACAGGTGTAGGAGTTCCAAGTTTATCTGGGAACCTTAAAATGTGAGGATCACCCAATTCGCAGGTATTTGTGGTTACATACCCATGGTGGGACTTGGCTTTAAAAAGTCTTATCTGAGATTCCTTGTGCACAAGAATTCCATCAAAGCTAATCCAAAAGACCTATGTAGAAATAATTATTCTTGCTACCTTTTATACAAATAATTAGGCCAAGAATAAGATTAGAGTCTATTTAAACAACTCAGTCCTATGATCATTTGTTTCTTAACAAAAATGAGGACTGGAGAGAGAGACATTATGTTCCAAAACTTATCATACATTTCTCACTAAATTCTAAACTCATTAGTTGTTTTTAAGTTTTTTTCCACATTTTAGATTAACTCTGCTTGTTTCTGTGAACCTACCAGCAATCTCCAGCTGCAGTTCAGAAAGAACAAAAGGAATAGGTAATGTACAAATAGGGATCAACATTCTAGTTCTGAGCAATTATCCTGCCAATCTTGCCAGGTGATGGAATAAATAGGAAATAAATAAGTTGCCCATCACCCAGAGGTTTCCTTCTGGGAAAGTAAAACCAAGGGAACTACCAAAAGCCAAGCACCCTGCACCCAAATCCTAGCAAGTGTAACTATAACTATCAGTTATCTGAGTGTGTCACAAGACATTCTTTCCTCTCCCTTGTTGGAGGAGGACTCAGCTCCACAGTTTCACCTTAGCATTTGGCTTATGATAAGGAGTCCATGCAACCCACCCTCCACCCCCAAGATACATTTTTGTCCCAGACTCAATTCCAAGCTTCGGATCAAAGCCCTAGGAAAGAAAACTGGATCTGAGGGATCTAGAGGCAAATGACAACAGAGGTTAAAAGGCACAGCACAGGTGAGTGTGGCTGGTCCCTGCCAATTAAGCCAACCCAAAACTTCGTATTTCATAAATAAAAACCATGTTAATATCCATGGCATAAATGAGGTCTAGGGAACTCTAAGACTACTGACAGTAGATAGGAAATGGACATAGGTGAGAGTAGATATTTCTAATTCTCTAGGTCTCCCTGCTTCATGGGTGTAAGCCTCTTTGACACCTGCCAAGGTCACTGTAACTCAGGGATACAAAGATCGAAGAGGGAAAGAGGATGCTCTTCTCTTTCTCCCTCACTTTCCCCCAGATATCTACTAGGAAGAGAAGGAAACCAGGAACACCTGCTCCCCTCTTTCTAGATGGGTAGCCACTCATCTTCAGTCTGTACCCCTTTTGAATGTATCCTGAGCCACTGGGACACCTTTGAAAAAATGCCATCTTTTTATTCCTTTCTCCTCCTCAGTCCTCTCTTTACTGGTAGGTAATTATTTCTCTGTACTATGAGACACTCCCCTCATATGCATTCTCCAAAGTAGAAAGAGTTAATTTCCCAAACTTTAAACTGGTTGGCTTAGAATTGAGCCCAGGGGAAGGTAACCCAGAAGCCAAACATACCGGCAAAAGTGTAAAGTTTGCTGTTGTTTTTTTAATCAGTTAAGCTTTTGGCTTCCCTCTCCCTGTACAAACTGGCAAAAGGCCTGGAGATCTTTCAGCTGTCCTTACCCCCTTCCTTGTTTTGTTTTGATACATGTTTTCTAAAAAGCTGGATCATCTGTTCTTGCCTTCAGGACGTCACACTCCCAAGAGTCATGCAACTGGAGCCTCTGATGATGGCCCCTTCTGCTGGGCCCTTAGGTAGGCCTCTGAGGGAGCTCTGACTACTGTTTCCCCCAAGCATTGCCCCCTGTCAGCAGGAAGCAGTTAAGATAATATTTGTCCTTATCCTTAATCTAACGGCAGTTAGATGCACTTCTTTAGAGGGGGAAATGAAACAACCAGTTGGAAAGCGGTTCCTGGAGAAAATCCAACCAGCTTGCCCACTGAGGTGAAACCTCAGGAATTTCACAATATTTGCAGCAGAGAGGAGCTTGGCCCCTCCTCTTCCTGTGTAGAACCTGATATTCAAATAGCCAGGTGGAAAGCACTCTAGCAGGGACTCTGGCCTTGTGAGAGTCCCTATGTCCCCCTTTTCTTCCTTTTCACTGAATAAAACCCTGCTTTACTTAACCTTCAGATTATCTGTAAGCCTAAATTTTTGTGGCTGTGGGACAGACAAGGACCTCGTCTTTAGCTGAACTATGGAAAAGTTCTGCAACAATTTGTACATCAAAATCTATAAAACATTGATTAAAAAAACTAAGTAGACACCAATAGAAAGATATCCCATTTCCATGGATTGGCAGAATTAATACTGTTAAAATATGCATACTACCAAAAGTAATCTATGATTCAATGCAATCCCCATAAATATGCCAATGACATTTTTTACATATATAGAAAAGAATCCTAAAATTCAAATGCAGTCACAAAAGACTGTAGATAAAGAATCCTGAGAAAGAAAGAAATCTGGAGGTATCACATTTTCTCACTTCAAAACATAGAACAAAGTTACTATAGTTACAACTGTATTATACTGGCATAAAAATAGACATATAGTCCAATGGAAGTGAATAGACAGCCCAGAAATAAACTCCTGTAGATATAGTTGCCTGACATTTCACAAGGGTGCCAAGGTTACATAATCAGGAAAAAGTTACTGTCTTCAACAAATTCTGCTGAGAAAATATTTACGTGCAAAAAAATGCAACTGAATCTTTTTATTACACCACACATAAAAATTTACTCAAAATGAATTAAAAATCTAAACATAAAACCAGAAACTATAAAACTACAGTTTTACAGAAAACATTGGGAAGAAAAATGTAGAGAAAACAATTCTTGACACTGGCCTTGGCAATGATTTTTTTGGATATCACACCAAAAGCTCAAACAGTGAAAGCAAAGATAAAACATGAGACTACATAAGATTTAAAAAGTTTCTGAATAGTAAAAAAAAAAAAAAGAAAAAAAAAGAAAAAAATCAACAGAATGAAAAGATAACCTACGAAATGGGAGAAAATATTTGCAAACAATGTCTCATAATGGAACAATATTTAAAATGCATAAGTAACTCCTTTAACTCAATAGCCAAAACCAAATAAAACAATTTAAAAATGCTTAAAGTACTTTAATAGAGAGAAATTTTCCAAAGAAGACGTACAGTTGACCAACAGGTATATAAAAAATTCCTCAATATTGTTATTATTGGAAAAGAACCGTGTTACCCCAAATTACCGGCAGCCTATTCTTGCAGATTTGGAGCGATTTCAGTTCTTGCCTCCTCAGAAGAAAGAATTCAACTAACGAGCATAAAGCAGAAAAAGAGATCGTGGCAAGTTCCAGAGAAGGAGTGGAAGTTTATTTTAAAAGGCCTTAGAACAGGAAAGAAAGGAAGGTGCACTTGGAAGAGACCCAATCGGGCATGTAAAGGTAAAAGGGAAAGTCGAGTGCCCTGTTTAACCATGATCCTAGTACTTCCCTTGCTCTTTGTAATTGTGCATGCGCAGTGTTAAGGGAATTATGAGCCTGTCCACCTGAGGTTTTCTTCCCTTTTCTGGTGGAAGGTGCCCCCGGAAGATCATACTTTACCATTTTTGTCTCTTAACACTCATGCCCAGGAAGTTGCTTCTCCCTGGGGCCTGCATTCAATTAATATTATGATATTAACAGGTATGGACCATCAGGAAGTGACCTTTCTCTGGCACTACCAAATTATCATTTTGAGAGAGGCAATGCCATAATTGCCAGACCATCACCTGACATCCTAGTGGGTTGGGGGAGAGCCCTCTCCTGCCCCACTCATGTCTAACTACCTGTAAAAATGTCACTAATTATCAGAGAAATGCAAATCAAAATCACAATCAGATATCATCCCATGCCTGTTAGGATGGATATTATTTAAAAAACACCAAAAGATATGAAGCGTTGTGGAGGATGTAGAGAAGTGGGAACACTTGCACACTGTTGGTGGGAATATAAAATGAGCCTTCTGATATGAAAAATAGTATGAAATTTCATAAAAAGCAAATATAATGAAACAACCATACGATACAGCAATCCCAGTTTGGGATACATCTCCAAAAGAATTGAAATCGGTGTCAAATCAAAGTTATATCTGCACTTTCAGGTTAATTGCAGCATTATTTACAATACCTGAGATATAGAAACAACCTAAATGTCTATCATCAGATAAATGGAAAAATAAAACCTAATATATATGGACATTGGGATATTATTCAGCATTTAAAAATATATTCTGCCATATGTGACAACATGGGTGACCCTGGAGGGCATCACGCTAAGTAAAACAAATCATTCACAGAGGGATGAATACTGAATGGTTCTTTTCACTTCTATGTGTAATCTAAAACTCATAGAAGCAGAGAGTGGAATGATGGTTGCTAGAGACTGGGGAGAGGAAAGACAGAGAGCTGTTATTTAATGGCAATAATGTTTGTTACACAAGGTAAATAAGTTCTACAGAGCTGCTTCAAAACACAGTGCCTACAGTAAACAATAGTATATTTTGCACTTAAAACAGTTCTTAAGAGGGTACTTCTCATGTTGTGTTCTTCCCACACACATGCGTACAGCACACACATATGTACACACAAACAAGTAACATGAGAAAACTTGGGGAGGTGATGAAGATCTTTATTACCTTCACTGTTGTGACGGTTTACTGGGTGTATGCATATGTTCAAACTCATCATATTATATAAATTAAATATATGAAGTTTTTGGAAATCAGTTATAACTCAATAAAGCTGTTAAAACACAAACCAACCCAAGGTGATGCCATGAGATAAAAAACAGAAATGATATATCGCTCTGACAACGTAGGAGCTCTGTGATGGCTTTGGGAAAAAAAGCCTTTTCAAAAAAAGTCCAGTAATTGACAATTTTCTCTGATATTTTCCTTCTGAAGAAGTTATGGCTGCATTAATGTTTGTGCAACTTTCAGAAGCTTGTAATTTCACTTACCTTTTGTTTCCATCATTTTGAAAAAGCAGAAATAATCACATGCAGTAGCAGCAGCGCTGTGCAAAGTAAATGTTACCTATCATCACAATAGGAGAACAACTAAAAGAGAATTGTGAATAAAGCTTTGCACTCTCTCTCTCTCTCCCTCTATATCTATGCATATATATATATACACATATATATTAGATATAACTATATATAGTTACATAATACCCCCATTACACACAAAAATGAAAATGTATTTTTGTATTACTAGTGTAAACAAGCTAAGAAGAAACAATGAACAGAAGAAAGGAAGGAAGAAAGGAGGAAGGGAAAAAAAAGAAATGGGGAAGAAAAGAATGCAGCAAAGACAGTCTAAGATGTCAACAGAGTCAAACAAACAGACCCATTTTGAAGGTGTACGGACATTTACGTGATGACTCATATTGTGGGTTTATTGTGTCAAGAATTAGTAGAAGAAAAACTCTTTCACTGACTCCTCCATTAAACCTATTCTAAACCATTCTTTCACTGGTAACAAATAACAAGGGACAAACTCTAGACCATTTCGAGCCATAAGGCTACACTTTGGCCAGAGATAAGGGCAGGTATAATTAGAAATTCCCAATCTCTTTCAATATATTTTTTCCTCATGTCAACTACTTTAGAACTTCAATGAATAGCTCTATGTTTAAATTTCAAATCCCACAGCACTGTTTTAATAGAATCATATTGCAAAAAGTGAATCTCATTCTTGTCTTTACTTGTCAAGGCCAATTCTACAGTTTCTCTAAACATAGAAAATTACTATGCATGTGGTCTGTCAATTTCAGGGAAGCAGCGAGCTCAATTACTCTCGTATAATAATTCATTTTCAACTACTCATTGTGTAACCCTTATCAAACTTATATTTATAAAAATGGTTATTTGAATTGCTTTGCAATGACCCCTTCCCATAAATTGAAAAGAACTTTAACCTAATGTTAATTTAAATGAGGTAAAGCTTTTCATCTCTTTTTTAAAAATAGTAATCTAGAAGACCATAATCTTTTGCACATTGCTGTGACAGTTGGGCTAATATACTGCGATTGTATACTACAGTTTTCATAGTCGAGGACAGTAACAGTAAACTGACAAGGAGTCATTACAAACAAAATGATTTTGTTAGTGATTCCTCATCACCTTTCAATCGAGAATGAAAAATTTTGTGATCTCTGGGCTCAGTTCAGAAGTGGACAAGGCCAAACCTCAATGAATGAGGGCAAAGAAAGGTACATCTGAGTTTAATGAGAAACAAACTGCAGGAATATACAGGTGAACGCTAAACAGTTATTCCTCTTGTAAAATGGTATAGTGGAAAGGGATTTTCTTACGTCTAACCAAATGTAGGATGGGACACCCTCACAACATTCTGAACAACTATGGAGTTCAGGTTACGTTTTACTTAACAACTGGTAAAGAAGAGGGAAGGGAGTGGAAATACTATCTCCTCCCACTCCCCCATTAGTTGATGGCAAGATAGAATCAACTAGGAATGTTGAGTTACCAAGACGAGAAATAGCAGGAAGACACTATTCTCCTTAAACCTGAAGGGGAAAAAGGAGAGAATAGTACAGTAACATCAAAGTCCAACAAGAGTCAGATTGGAGTGAACTACTGTAAAGCAATGAGCAATTTAAAGAATAGCAGAAAATTCTTTCTCCTGTTAAAATTCTGTTGAAAACGTAATACGGAGGCAAGGATGGAGCAGGAAAAAAAAATACTGTGGTGTAATAAAAATGTGTTTGGTCTTTGTCCCTGATTTTAGGAGCTCTGTGCTCCTAAAGAGCTCTCTGCTTAACCTGTGGGGTCTGTACTAAATCCAGAAGTTCGTGGCAGAATTGAATTGAATTTTCAAACACCTTGTTTGTATTGGAGAATTGCAGAAATGGTGTGGAAAAATACATATATTTGGTGTCAGAATAAAATCATATAATTGGTGCCAGAATTGACATCAGAAAACATAAAAACCTTGGCCTCTTTTGTCTTCTTATTTTATCTCTTGCTTCTGCCATCCTCTGGCTTAACTGGGAAGAAGACCAGCAAGGTAGCTCAGGTAGTATATTCTGATGTGGATGTTGTAGGAAAGAAAAAAATACCCTTTCTTCCAATGTTAGGTTTGTGGCTGAGGCTCCTTTACCAAAGGACATAATGACGTGAGAAAAACTTACAAATATATTTGATATAAGTCTTACGTGACACAGGAACCCTTGGAAATAAAGACCCAAAGAAACAGGCAAATCTTTCGAAGAGTGATGAAGAGTGGATACTCGTGCAGAAATGTAATAGGAAGACAAAATGGTATAAACTAACAGTAATTAGCTGGGGGGAACTTAGCAAGGCTGGTTTGTTCACATTCTTCTTTGTGTTCCCGTATTTTCTGAGATAAGAATGTTTCTTTCCTTCATGCATATAGAGAGAATCTCTTAAATGAGGATCTTAGGACTGAAATGCCAAGGTGCCATGTTTTGAGGCAGCATACCCTGAATTGCACCAAGGTCAGTCTCCTGGGTCAAGACCAGAATAGAGATGGGTAAATAATGGATATAGGAGTGGGGTCAGGGGCAGGGACAAATGCAAATACTCAACAGAAAAATAACCATATTAATTTATTGAATTTTTAGCAAACACCAACTTTCTCCATTCTGACTTTCACAGATTGGGTTTCTTAAATATGGACTCTGAGACAGAGGTTAGAAGTACTCTATTAGAGAATACTCTTCAATTCAGTTCAATTCCTGTGGTAGGAAAGTGAAGAGAGTTGAATAAACAATAGAAAGTGGAAAAGATGCAATGCATTCTGACTGGAATGACTGATTTTAGTCTGTATGGAGTTCTGAGAATGGGGCAACCCTTCAGAACTGTCCTGAATTAGGGCAAGAAACAGCCTTGATGCTCCTGATCAGTATTTGGCTGCATATCACCTTGGGAAGTGGGCATAACCTTGTGCAAGGCACCCTTCCTTAGCTGAGGAGTCCTCAAAGGGGATGACCACTGAGGATTTTCTACTGGCAGCACTCCCAGCAGCTGTAGAATAAGTCCTTTATTTATGAAAGGAGATGAGGTCGTGTGTTATAACATCTACCACACCATCTTGGAAATGTCAGTTCCAAGATGGACTAGAAAGGTCTCTAGTGATGATATGATTTCATTCACTCATTCATTCACTTACTGAACAAATACTTAAAGAGCACCTACTAGCTGTAAGTCACTGTGTCTTGGTTTGTGAATGTCGCCACAAACAAAATAGACATGGTCTCTGCTCTTGGAAATTTAGCAAATAAGGAAGAAATGCAAACATCCAGGTTGATATTATATGCTAACTTCTAAGATGCAGGAAATAGCAGGTGTTTGAGACCATAGAAATAGGATTCTCAAGTAAGACTTGGGGGCATGCAGGTGAGTTATACTAAAATAAATGAGCAGGGGAGTGGTTTTAACAGTAAGCAGGAGTTGTCTAGATGAAGCAGAGAGGGGAAAATATTACAGAGAGAAGAATCAGCCTGTGGAGTTCTAGAGAAAACAGAGAAAATGCTATGGTTGGAGACCTGGAAGATGTTAAATGTGAAGAATACAGAATACAGAGAGTCATTGGTGGGGACAGAGATAAGTGAAGATAGTGAATATATAAATAATATAAAGATTGTTAAGAAGCCTATACGACTTGATATAGAATTTAGATTTAATTGTTAGAGTAATCAAAAGTCATGGAGGAGTTTTCAGTAGATGTAGTAATAATCATATTTGCCTTTTAACATGTCAAAATTTCACTTTTTCTTATTTTCTTTTTGTATTTATTATTTGAAAAGATATCAATTGCTAAACTACTAGGTGCTAGACACTAGGTACTTAGAATAAAGTGTCAAACTAAGCTTTAGAGGATGAGTTATAGGAAGTGACACAAAGAAAAAGTCTACTTTGGGAGACTGAGGTGGGCGGATCACGAGGTCAAAAGATCGAGACCATCCTGACCAACATGGTGAAACCCTGTCTCTACTAAAAATACAAAAGAATTAGCTGGGCGTGGTGGCGTGCACCTGTAGTCCCAGCTACTCGGGAGGCTGAGGCAGGAGAATTGATTGAACCCAGGAGGTGGAGGTTGCAGTGAGCCGAGATCGCGCCACTGCACTCCAGCCTGGTGCCTGGTGACAGAGCAAGACTCTGTCTCAAAAAAAAAAAAAAAGAGACTACTTACGAGGTCATTACAGTAGCCCAGTTGAGGCTTCTTAGTGGCTGATAGGATGATGTTTTTGAAAATATAGAAAAGTTAAAGGTTCTTCATGGTATTCAGGTGGTATATTTAAAAGACATTGGTAATTGCTTGGTTGAGAGAGATGATGGAGGAGGAGAACTTAAGAATGGCTTCCAGGTTTCTGGTTTTAGCACATAGATGTAAACTGGTATCTTTCATTGAGACGGAGTGTTGGGGTATAAAAACATTTAGTTTTAACACCTGGAATTTAAAATGCATGTGGGACATGTAAGAAAAGGTTAAGTGACTCTAAAAATACACAGATTGAAAGCTTGAAAGAGATCTCTTTCTATCTAGTAATTTCTAATAATGTTATAGTTATTTTTAATCTTTGGAAACTGTCTCCCTAGACATTGTAGCTTAAATTGGTTAGGTTTACCATACCTAGCAGACCTAACAAATGATGTCTATGTGTACCACCAGTTGTATCACATTAGTTTCTATCTTCATCAAAATCCTCTTATACCATTAGAGGTAGGAATGGAAAGGGGGATTTCACTTACGTTAACATTGTATTTGAAGTGACATAATGATGCCTCTACCCAGTTCTAGTATTCTCCTAAACAACAGAATAGTATGTCGTTCCCTAAGAGAACTGACATTTAATTTCCTAGGCACTTTCAAAATATCATCATTGTTTTTAAATAGTGTATAGTCCCAGAAAACCTAAGATACATTATTATATTCTGGAAAATTCATGTTTTAGCATAAAATAAAACACTAATTTTAATTTAGATTTAATTTTTATATATTCATTCACTTATATTTCCTTATATTACTTGTTCAACATTGGAAAAAAAATTCTCCACATCTGATTTTTTTAGCTACAAAATGTTGTGATTCTTCCGAAAATTCTTGAATTATATCTTTACCATACCACTAGAATTCATTATCTGAGTTACAAAAATGAAATATTAATATCTGCTTGATAGGTGAAAAGAGGAATGTTTAATGTTAGAACTTAAAAGGATTGGAAATGTAAATTTTATTGACTGCCTTGTTTCAGAAACTTCTGACATGCCATTTCATTAAATCTTCCCAACAACCCTGAAAAGTCGTTTCCCCATCCCTTTTACCAATGGGGAAACTATTTCAGGCTAAATTCCTGATGACTCCCACTTGGTGGATCTATGGACACTTCAGTAGTTATTCCAATTTCGAAAGTCTATTGTAGCGGAAGTTATCTGTGTTCTGTTTCCCTAGCCTGACTTCCAACATCAAACACCTACATTTTGTCAGATGGTTACCTCTTGCTACTAGAACCCATTTTGTCCATGTGAATGGCTGGCCAGAAGTACTTACGAATATTTTCTATGGCACCACTGTTAAATAAAGTATATATTTTTAAATGAAGCAGCAGCATACAACTGATATCTTCGAAGTACTTCACTTTTAACAAATCAGTATTTTTTTTTCCTTTTTAGTTCTCCTTGACATATGAAGTAAGAAAACTAAATATTACTTAAAATTTTAGAGAAAATGAGTGACACAAAAAGAGAAATGATAAAGAAAATAACTGATTATAATTACTAAAAAACAAACCTATAAAACTTTGTTTGCCCAAGGCAAGTGCTCATGCACTTAAAAATTTAAAATGTAGGAGCACCCAGATACATAAAACAAGTTCATAATGACCTACAAAGAGACTTAGACTCCCACACAATAATAGTGGGAGACTTTAACACTCCACTGTCAACATTAGACAGATCAATGACACAGAAAATTAACAAGGATATCCAGGACTTGACTCAGATCTGGACCAAGCGGACCTAATACACATCTACAGAACTCTCCACCTGAAATCCACAGAATGAATATACATTCTTCTCAGCACCACATCACACCTACTCTAAAACTGACCCCATAATTAAAGTAAATCACTCCTCAGCAAATGCAAAAGAACGGAAATCATAACAGTCTCTCAGACCACAGTGCAATCAAATTAGAACTCAGGATTAAGAAACTAAGAACTTCACAACTTCATGGAAACTGAACAATTGGCTCCTGAATGTTGACTGGATGAACAATGAAATGAAGGCAGAAATAAAGATGTTCTTCAAAACCAATGAGAATGAAGACACAATGTACCAGACTCTCTGGGACACATTTAAAGCAGTGTCTAGAGGAACATTTATAGCAATAAATGCCCACATGAGAAGCAAAGAAAGATCTAAAACTGACACCCTGTCATCAAAATGGAAAGAACTAGAGGAGCAAGATAAAAAACTCAAAAGCTAGCAGAAGACAAGAAATAACTAAGATCAGAGCAGAACTGAAGGAGATGATAGAGACATAAAAAAAACCCTTCAAAAAATCAATAAATCCAGGAGCTGGTTTTTTGAAAAGATCAAGAAAATAGACTGCTAGCCAGATTAATAAAACATGACTGCATATTTATAAGAGCCCATTGTCTCAGCCCAAAATCTCCTTAAGATGATAAACAACTTCAGCAAAGTTTCAGGATACAAAAATCAATGTGCAGAAATCACAAGCATTCCTATACACTAATAACAGGGTAACAGAGAGCCAAATCAAGAGCGAACTCCCATTCACAATTACTACAAAGAGAATAAAATACCTAGGAATACAACTAACAAAGGATGTAAAGGACCTCTTCAAGGAGAACTACAAACCGCTGCTCAAGGAAATAAGAGAGGACACAAACAGATGGAAAAACATTCCATACTCATGGTTAGGGAGAATCAATATTGTGAAAATGGCCATACTGCCCAAAGTAATTTAAAGATTCAACACTATCCCCATCGAGCTACCAAAGACCTTCTTCACAGAACTGGAAAAAAACACTTTAAACTTCATTTGGAACCAAAAACAAGCCCGCATAGCCAAGACAATCCTAAGCAAAAAGAACAAAGCTAGAGGCATCTTGCTACCTGACTTCAAACTATACTACAAGGCTACCATAATCAAATCAGCATGGTAGTGGTATCAAAACAGAGATATAAACCAATGGAACAGAACAGGGGCCTCGGAGGCAACACCACACATCTACAACCATCTGATCTTTGACAAACCTGACAAAAACAAGCAATGGGAAAGGATTCCCTGTTTAATAAATAGTGTTGGGAAAACTGGCTAACCATGTGTGGAAAGCAGAAACTGGACCCCTTCCTGACACCTTACATTAAAATTAACTCCAGATGGATTAAAGACTTAAACATAATCCCTAGCACCATAAAAATCCTAAAAGAAAACCCAGGCAAAACCATTCAGGACATAGGTATAGGCAAGGACTTCATGACTAAAACACCAAAAGCATTGACAACAAAAGCCAAAATAGACAAATGGGAGCTAATTAAACTCCAGAGCTCCTGTATAGCAAAAGAAACAATCATTGGAGTGAACCAGCAACCAATACGATGGGAAAAATTTTTGCAATCTACCCATC
Organism: Cacajao melanocephalus; assembly: GCA_963573385.1. Classification (NCBI taxonomy): domain Eukaryota; kingdom Metazoa; phylum Chordata; class Mammalia; order Primates; family Pitheciidae; genus Cacajao; species Cacajao melanocephalus. The sequence goes on along the minus strand of CAUYLG010050003.1, from coordinate 9,625 downwards.
TAACAAAGGGCTAATATCCAGAATCTACAAAGAACTAAAACAGATTTACAAGAAAAAAACAAACGAACCCATTCAAAAGTGGGCAAAGGATATGAACAGACACTTCTCAAAAGGAGACATATACGAGGCCAACAAACATCAAAAAATGCTCATCATCACTGGTCATTAGAGAAATGCAAATCAAAACTACATTGAGATACCATCTTATACCAGTTAGAATGGCAATCATTAAAAAATCTGGAGACAAGATGTTGGAGAGGATATGGAGAAATAGGATCACTTACACTGTTGGTGGGAGTGTAAATTAGTTCAACCATTGTGGAAGACACAGAGTGGTGATCCCTCAAGTACCTAGAAACAGAAATTCCATTTGACCCAGCAATTCCATTACTGGGTATATACCCAAAGGATTATAAATGTTCTATTACAAAGACACATGCACATGTATATTCATTGTGGCACTGTTTACAATATCAAAGTCCTGGAACCAACCCAAACGCCCATCAATGGTAGACCACAAGGAAAATGTGGCACATATACACCATGGAATACTATGCAGCCATTAAAAATGATGAGTTCATGTCCTTTGCAGGGACATGGATGAATCTGGAAACTGTCATTCTCAGCAAACTGAGAATGAAACAGAAAATCAAGAAACAGAAAACCAAACACTGCATGTTCTTACTCATAGGCTGGTGTTGAACAATGAGAACACATGGACACAGGGAGGGGAGCATCACACACTGGGGTCTGTTGGGGGGGACTAGGGGTGGCACAGCAGGGGGATGGGGAGGTTGGGGAGGGATAACATGGGGAGAAATGCCAGATATAGGTGATAGGGAGATGGAGGCAGTAAACCACATTGTCATGTGTGTACCTATGCAACAATCCTGCATGTTCTGCACATGTACTCGAGAACCTAAAGTACAATTTAAAAAATAAATAAATAAAATTTTTAAAAAACTAAAAAAAATTTTTAAGTTTAAAATGCAAATTTCAATGTCAATTTAAAATTTAAATTTTAAGTATAAATTAAATTTAAAAATGTAATTCATAGAAAAAGTGAAAAAAATGGGTTGTTATGAATTGTTTAATAAGAATGTCTGTGGATTTTAAAAAAATATATCTCTGGGATTGAGCATTTTGCAAGCAAAATTTAATGCATGCTTTGCTTTAACATTTGAAGAGGTTAAAAAGTCACCAGATTCTAATTGTCAATCAAAGAGTTTCCAGCAGGACACACAGTGCTCCATAGGAGGGAAGGAAGAAATGGTGTCTGAAAATAAAGCAGTTTTATGATTTTTAAAATCCATTGAATTCTAACAAATATGTAAATAAAACATCACTTTCACCCTGTTGTTTTAATTAGTCTTTCATGCTTAAAATACACTATGTTAAATTACTTGGATGGAAATACAAAACTCCCCAACATTTTTTAAGCTATTGAGCTGGATGAAAAGGTTCAGTTTCCCTGGAGATTTTTCATGCTGTCTTTTATGGTAACTGCTGTGAGTAAGAACAGACATGCAACTTTTGCACGTCATCTCTTGATCACCCTCAAAGGAGTCCCACGTAGTTTCAATCCTCCCAAAACTTTTATGTAAACTTCATGAGAGTGTTCACCTCTGTGAAATATTCAATTTGTGAGGCAGGTGGTAAAAAAGAAGATATTTCCTGCGAACGACTGGTAACTATTCAAAAATAACAAAAGGACTATATACTGTCTGCTAATTTTTATGGCATTAAATAAAAATTAACACAGAAGTTGATCGTCACGACAAATTTTTCAGTTCCTAATATTATCATTTACAGTAGTACCATTGTTAGAATGCTTTTTAATGACATATGTGTGTTTGTTTATACATGGCACTTACACAAATGGCTCACAGTCAGGTGATATTAAAAGTTATTGTTTAGAATGACGATGTTATTCTATTAAAAAGTGTTTTCTTATTTTAAAAAATACCTATAATTGTGCTACATTTTCATTTTGCATTTGTATTTATGAAATATGTTATACCTTTGAGATTTATGACTTTGTTCATTAAAAATCTCCCTATTAAGAACCTGCTTAATAAATTCCAAATTCAATTAGAAAGCAAAACTTTATATTTCTAATTAGACTTAAAGCTGTGATTCTATTTTTATTGTTAAATAGAAACAACATCAATTTGAATGTAGGAGATTCTGTCTTATGCATAGGACCTTCTGCCATAATTTTGTGTCTGCAGAAACTTGTGGTTTAGTGTATCTTTATGGATCCTTTACTTAAATTTCAATTGTGACTGAAGTGCTATTAAACATTTTCACATAATAAGAAAGGCACAATGAACTTGAGACCACCTTGAGGATATTGGTTACAGATTTGCAAATTTCAAATTGAATCTACTGTGAAATGTAGTTTATTGTGTGAATGTATCAATGTAACCTAATTTCCATAATCATATTATACGGTAACTTATTAAAAGGCTACTTTCATTACCATGGCACACTATTACTTGCTCGAATAAAGGATTTTGCTACTATAGTCAAGGTATAACAATACTTTGACTTGGAGAAAGGATAAAAACAGTAAATATTTTTATACTGATATTTAATCCTTAGACATAGTTCCTTGTTTAAGTGAGTAACAGTTTGTCGTACTATAAAATTACAAAAGGATATAATGCTGGACCAAGCCTGATCTACAGCTTGCAATGGGAAATAGCAAATGCCTGTCAGAGGGAGGATGGAGGATGGGAGATGTGGGAGGCCATTATCAGCTCACCTCAGAATAATTATTTTTCCTCTCTTGAATTTTTTGTTTATCATACCCATTGCTTCAGTGCCTTTTAAAATATGACATTTGTACCTTATTTGCTTTATCCAATCATTGCAATAGGAATTTGGGCCGTGCACCATATACTGTATCTTACTTAAAAGTAAATAGATGAGCTACATTTGAGTGTATTTTTTTTTTTTACTTAAATATAACTTAAGGAAATAAAAAAGCAAAACACAAAATGAGGGAAGGAATTTGCAACACCATATTGCAAATGACTAATACCTGGATTATATAAAAAAAGTATTACAAATCAATAGGCAAAAGAGATAATTTAATAGAAAAATAAGCTAAAGAGAATATTTGTATCACCAAGAAACATATTGAAATGGTGTTTAACTTAAGTCTACTAGACAATACTGTTATACTCCCACAAAGAAGGCTAAAAATAAAAGGCAGAAAAGATGAAGTATTGGAGAGTAAGTGGAACAACTGGAATTTTCATACACCACTAATGGAGGAATTAACTGCTATAATCATTTTGTTAAACTACTTTGTATTATATACTAAAGCTTAACATGTGCACATCCTAAGACTTAGCCATTCCTACAATAAAAATACACACATATGTTCATGAAAAAACATACACAGCAATGTTCATCGTAGTATTATTTATAATAAACCCAAATGGAAAACCACCCAAATACTCATCAATAGCAGTTTGGATATATAAACTATAGTATATTCACAATGGAATATACACACAAAGTAATGAGAATGAATGATCTACAGCTATACAGAGCTGCACAGATGAATCTGGCAAGCATAACAGTAAGAGTAAGAATGCTTGTAAAACCAAGAAAAAAAAAACAAAAAAACCTAGAAAACAAAAGAGCAAGTAAAATATGATTCCATGTATATAATGTTCAAAAACAGTAAATACCAACCTTTGTTTTAGAATTCAGAAGAGTGATTGCTATCAAGATAGTATTGTTACAGTCTCACCAATACACCTTAATGTAGCAGTGTTTCTCCATTCAGTGTGATACCAGCTGTGGGTCTATAATACATGACTTTTATTGTGTTGCAGTATGTTTCTATTATTCCCAGCTTTTTGAGGATTTTTATACCAAAAGGATGTTGAATGTTATCCAATGCTTTTTCAGCATCAGTTGAAATTATAAAATCGTTTTTGTCCTTCATTCTGTCGATAAGGTATACCATGTAGATTGTTTTGCATATGTTGAACCATTCTTGCATCTAAGCTGTTTTTTCTTTAGGAGGCATCCTAATTGCAGTAACTCTGTGGTTCTCACAGACTCATAGAGTTTCCACCTTGATGATTTTGGACAAGATCTGGAAGAATTACCTAGATTACCAGGCTGAGACACCTGTTCTCTTCCCTTACTTTTTTCCAGAGTCTCTCTCTCTCTCTTTTGAGATACATGGAGCTGCAGGTGGTGTAAGACAAGCACCTCTGTAGTCATCACCAGTGAGACTGCGCTGGGCCAGATCTGAAGAAAGCACAGCACGGGATCTTACCCAAGGCCTGCTGTAACCACTCACTGGCTACTGCCTACGTTTGCTCAAGGCACCAGGGGTTTAAAAACAGCATATAGCAAATCCAGCCAGGTCTGTGTCCTTACTTCAGGGCAGCAACTTCCCTTAGACCCCAAATATGTCTAGAGTTGTCATCTGGGAACCAGGGACTAGAGTCAAGATTCTTAGAAGTCTACCTGGTGTTCTATGGAACTACAGCTGAGCGGGCACTCAAAACACTAGATGCAGCCCTCCCACTTTTCTATTCCCTTTCCAAAGGCAGAAGATCCTCACCTCGTGGCCACCACCACCACCACAGGTCTATGGGGAGAATTGCCAGACTATCACTGATATTCCCTTAAGACCCAAGGTCTCTTAAGTCAGCTTCCGGTGACTGTTGTCTGGCCTCAAACTCATCCTTCAGGGCAGTGGGATGCCCTGTGTCCTAGCGCAGTTCCAAAAATGCGGTCCAAGAGCCGAGTCCTCAAATTTGGGACCTCAAGAGCCTGCTTGGTGCTCTTCCCCTCTGGGGGAATGTTGGTCCGTAAGGTGCAAGACAAAATCTGCTTTACTTTTTCATCCACTCTTCTTAAGTGGATGGAGTGTCTTCTCATCGCCACCACAGCTGGGGATGTGCTGAGTCTCACCTGAAGCAGCAAGTCTCAGTCTCACTCAACGCTCTCTGTATAGTGTGTGGGTATTACTACTGGTTATTCAAGGCTGAAGAGCTCTTCAGTTAGCAGGCGATACCTTCTGCCAGGACTGGTTCCTTCCCTTCAATGCAGCAAGTTCCCTTTTGGCCATGGTGTGTCTAAAAATGTTGTCTGAGAGTTAGAACCTGGAAAGGGGATCTCACAACTCTGACTAATGCCCTATCCTGCGGTGGCTTTGCTGATATCCAAAATACAAAGTCCTCCCCTCTCTTTCCTCTTCTCTCCTCAAGTTGAGAGAAGGAGTCTCTTTTGGTGCCATGAGTTCTGCAGCCTAGGGTTTTTGGAGGGGTGATGCTAACACTCCCTTCGCCTCCCCAACTGGTGTCTCAGTAGGTAACATGCCCCACCAGTCCACTGTCTCTGGGCCCAGTTCAGCACTAGGACTCTCCATAGGTGTTTCAGTCCTTGTGGCCTGCACTGATTTTCAAGTTTATTTAGAGCCCCAAGGCACTTTAGCAAGCAGGGGTGAGGAACGTGGGAACTCATGTTCCCGCTGTTGGTATTGGTAATTCCTCCCTGGTTAGGGCTGTTTTAAATGCTCCCTCCCTTGGTGGGAATCAGCTGAGTTTGGGATGGGTTTTTTGTTTCTGTTATAATAGGACGGCACTGAGTTGAGTGCCTCACAAATTCTGTGATCTCCCTCACCCTAGTGGACTGAAATGTTTCCACACCATGCCACCACTGCCCATGGACGGTGAATGGGTGGTGTTTTGGCAATTAAAGATTTTTACCTACCTTTTCACTGCTTCTTTCAATCATATAAAGTGAAAACCAGGTATTTTGCCTGCTCACTTGATTTTTGGTTCTTATGACGGTTTGTTTTGTGTATGTATTTGTTCAATTGGTGTCCTTGCAAGAGAGGCAATCAGTGGAGCCTTCTATTCTGCCATCTTGCTCTGCCTCAAGTCTCACCTTGAACACTTTTTGACCAATTTCAACCCAAGTAGTATCTATCTCCAGCTCTGAAAAAGTTCCAAGTTGGCTCCATCAAAACAAACAACAGTAGTCCTTTAAGAATGAGGTATTACTTTTCCCTGCTACTAGAAAACCAGTACTAAAAATTTCTTTCAGTAATGCAGGCTATTGTCTTCAAGGCAATCAGCAAAGTGAGTAGTAGAGGATGGTACCAAAGTAAATAAAAATGCCACACAGCTCTTTTAATAACTCAGCTGTTATTATTTTTACAAAAACCTTTCCCCTGGTTTCTGTAAGTTTTTATTATATTTGGGAGTACTGAAAAAGTTGATTCTGATTGTTTTTGCTAGCTTATTCACTGCGTTTTAGGTGGGATGGACTTAATAGGTTTCCTTTTGGCTATTTTTTTTCTAATATCATGTTACCTTAACAAATTTAAAATAATAGAAATCATATAACATATGTCCTTAGATCATATGAAATTAATGTTTAAATTGATAGGAAAAAGATAGCTGATAACTTTAAAAATATTTCAAGATTAAGCACTAAACTTTTAAATAATAAATGTATCAAGGAAAAACACTCAAGGTAAATTTAAAAAACATATATTGTGAACTAAATAAAAATAAAAATATGACATAAAAATTTGTAGAAGTCAGCAAAAGCAGTGAAGAGTGGAAAATGTATAGAATTAAATGCATAAATTTGAAAAGAATAAATCCCTATAATCAGTAATCTCAATCCATCTTATAAAACTAAATAATAAAATGACAAATACAGCCTAAAAAAAGTAAAATAATAAATGACTTAAATGAAGTCTATAAATCAATAAAATTAAAAGCAAAAATAATACAGAAAAAAAGGAAAAACCAAATCTGGTTTTTGAAAAGATGAATACAATTTTTTAACCTCTAGCAAGGTTAGGTAAGAAAAAGAACAAAGAGATAAGTTAACAATATTTTTTAAAAAAGAAAATCTACTAATCACAGGTAATTGACAATAACTCCTAAGAATGTATAAGTAATTATTATATTGTCACAAAATATACTGTTAATATGCAAAATCTGATGCCTAGGAATACATCTAACCAATAAGATTAAAGATCTACACACACAGACACACACACACACACACAATAATAATAATAAAACACTGCTAAAAGAAACCAGAACCTAAAGCACAATAAAAATAAATTTTAAAAAATTTATTTATAAAAAACAAAAAGAAATCACAAGCGACATAAACAAACGGAAAAGCATTCTATGCTCCTGGATTGGAAGAATTAATGCCATTAAAATGTCCATACTGTCCACAGGAACTACAGATTCAACACTATTCCTATCAAACTGCCAATGTAATATTTTTTTCACAGAATTGGTAAAAATTATTCTAAAATTCACAGAGAAACAAAAAACAGCCCAGAGGACCAAAGTGTTCGTGTGGAAAAAGATCAAGCCAGAGGCATCACATTACCCAACTTCAAATTATGCTGTAAGTCTACAGTAACCAAAATACCATGGATCTGGTATAAAAAAAACAGACACTTATAACAATGGAAGATAATATATAACCCAGCAATAAAGCTGCACACCTACATCCATCTAATCTTCAATAGTCAATAAAAATAATCAATGGGGAAAGGACTCCCTATTCAATAAATAGTGCTGGGATAGCTAGCAAGGCATATGCAAAAGAGTTAAACTGGACTCCTACATTTCATCATAAACAAAAATAAACTCAAGATGCATGAAAGATTTAAATGTAATTCCTCAAAGTATAAGAATCCGAAACCAAAACATAGAAAACACCACTCTATTAGCTTTGGGAAAGAATTTATGACTAAGTCCTCAAAAGCAAATGCAACAAAACCAAAAAATGGACAAGTGGGACCTAATTAAAGGGCTTATGCACAGCAAAACAAACAATAAACAGAGTAAAGATACAACCTCCAGAATGGGAGAAAATATTTACAAACTATGCACTGACAAAGGTCTAGTATCCGAAGTCTATAGGTAAATTAAACAACTGAACAAGTGAAGAATAAATGACCCCACTAAAAAATGGACAAAAGACGTAAAGAGAAACTTCTTAAAAGAAGACATACAAGTGTCCAACACACACATGAATAAATTCTCAACATCACTAATTATCAGAGAAATACAAATTAAAACCACAATAAGGTACTTTTAAAACCAATCAGAATGTCTTTTATCAAAAAGTCAAAAACAATAGATGTTGGTGAGGTTGCTGGGAAAAGGGAATGCTTATACACTGTATTTGTCAGGGTTCTCTAGAGGGACAGAACTAATAGGATATATGTATATATGAAAAAGAGTTTATTAGGGAGAATTTGTTCTCATAATCACAAGGTGAAGTCCCATAAAGGCCATCTGCAATCTGCAGAAGCAGCCAGTAGTGGCTCAGTCCAAGACCAAAAGCCTCAAAATCAGACAAGCTGACAGTGCAGCCTTTAGTTTGTGTTTGAAGGCCCAAAAGCCCCCAGCAAACCACTGGTGTAAGTCCAAGAGTCCAAAGGCTAAAGAACTTGGAATCTGATGTCCAAGGGCAGGAGGAACAGAAGTAAGCATCCAGCACAGGAGAAAGATGAAGGCCAGAAGATTCAGAAAGCCAGTTTACAGCCCACTTTCTTCTGCCTGCTTTTTTCTAGTACTGCTGGCAGCTGATTGGATGGAGACCACCACATTTTGGGTGGGTCTTCCTCTCCCAGTCCACTTACTGAAATGTCAATCTCCTCTGGCAACACCACCATAGGCAATACCTTACCAGCTATCTAGGAATTCTTCAATCTAGTCATGTTGATACCTAATATTAACCATCACATACACCATCTGTGGGAATGTATATTAATTCAGACTCTTCGGAGAGCAGTTTGGAGATTTGTCAAGGAACTTGCTACAATATGACCCAGCAATCCCATTAGTGGATATATATCCAAAGGAAAACAAATAATTCTATCAAAAAGACACATGTAACTGTATGTTAATCACAGCATTATTCACAATAGCAAAGACATGCAATTGACCTAGGTGTCCTCTAACAGTGGATTGGATAAAGAAAATATGGTACATATACACCATGGAATACGATGAAGCCATACAAATCAACAAAATTATATCCTCCGCAGCACATGGATGCAGCTGGAGGCCATTATCCTAAGCAAATTAGTACAAGAACAGAAAATCAAATACTGCATGTTCTCAGATAGAAGTGGGGCTAAACATTGGGTACTAATGAGCATTAAGATGGCAACAATAGGTACTGGGAACTACTGCAAGGGACAATGGTTGAAAAACTGTTGGGTATTCTTCTCAAGCCTGGGTGATAGGATCTTTCTTACTGCAAACCTCTCAGCATTATAATATACCCAGGTAATAAATCTTTTGTGTCCCACCTGAATCTAAAATAACATTTGAAAAGCAAAAGAAAAAAACGTTAATTATTTTTATCAGAAATGAACACTTAGGTTAAAAATAAGTTTAAAAAGTTAAAAATTGTAATTTGCTTTATAACTAAAAAGCAATGCAAAAAACACGTGTATATTTTTTTTTTGAAAGAAAGAAAAAGAGAGGAAAGAAAGTGAGAGTGAAAGAAAGAAAGAAAAAGAATGTATGAGAGAAAGAAAGAGGAAGAAAAAGAGGGAGAGAGAACAGGATTCTTGTTCTACTGCCCAGGCTAG
>CAUYLG010050002.1:0-37398 GCA_963573385.1 Cacajao melanocephalus | reverse complement strand
TGGCAGTTACTGATAAGGAAGGTATGCAGCCCTACCTAGTTTGCAGAGAAAGGCTAGCAGTTTTATTTACAGAAGCCAAGGCCAGCAGTTATTGTGAGGAGAATGGGGCAGCCCTTACAACTTATTTTAAAACACAACTTTGTCTTTTATAAAATAGTGTTGTTCAGGCTCTAACTTTAGGCCAGCTATAGCACACACAGGCCTCTCTTTGACCATGAGTTGGTCCTGGCTGACGGGCAGGCAGCTCTCTGGTGTGAGCAGCGTGGCCTTTCCAGGCTGGCCTGGTTGGTGGGCTCACACCTGGTGTCACAGGCTGGCCATGGCAGAAATCTCTTATCCTCACTGCCTGTCCTACCAGAGCTGCAGGAACGTGGACTGGTAGGCTGTCACGGGTGTGCAGTCTGGGGTACAGTCCAGAGCCGTGTTCAGGGAGAGCCAGCAGGAGAAGGGAGGGCTGAAGTTTGGGCCATTGCCCAGGCCCTGGGCGCCTGGTCCCTGAGGGCATGGGGTCAGTGTAGGAGGTGACCAGTGGGTAGCAGCCTGAAGTGGCTTCCTGCATGGATCTTCTGACAGGCCAGGGCTGAAACCTGCATCTGTGGCCTGAGGAGCAAACAAACATCTCATTGAGGCAGCGAGGGAAGTTTTAAGTTCCAGCCCAGCCCAGCTCAAAGCAGCAGACGGTGCAGTGTCAGGGAGTCGCTGGGCTTCAGCTCTGTTGCAGCCTCCTGTCGCTAGAGCAGCTGACCTGCCCTGTCCCGGGGATGCTGGGAACAGACAAGGTGTGCCTGGGCCTGCATGTGGCCACAAGCCCACAGAGAGCAGGGGGCCTGCCCGGGAGGGAGCTGTTGGAAGCGCCTCTTCTGCCTGCCCCACCTCCACCCTCTGGGGCCCCAGTTCAGGGTGGCCCAGCCTCTGCCTCCCTCCCTGCAGCTCCCAGACAGGCTGGGCCCCAGCAGTAGGCCGGGGCTGTCTGGCTGCTGTCCAGCAGGGAGTCCAGCTGCCTGGGGTCCTGCAGAACGGGGCTGAGCAGGCATTCTTCTCTGTCCAGGCTCTGGCTTCAGGGCCAGGAAGGCAGGAGTTGTGGAGGTACCTTAGTTTTGACAGTGGCCTTGGTCACGTGTGGAGGCTCAGGGCTAGAGTGCTCACCCTGTCTGCTCTACCCCTCTTAGTTGGTCCCATCCTGGACTCAGTACTTGCCATAGACGGAGGGCCTCCCTGATGGCAGCTGGGAAGCAGACCCTGGGACAGCCGAGCCCACCTCGGGCTTCGTCTCTGCTCCACCCTTCCCCAAAGCTGATTCTTTCACCGTGCAGGCCTGCCGAGACGTCTTTGCTTCTCAGTGTCCCCGCTTCTCTAAGGACAGACACCCTGAGCCTGTTTTGTATGGTTCTTGCCACTTCTCAGCGAGACCCACCCCCAGATCAAATCCTCCAAGGCCGTTCATGTCCGGGTCCAAGGGCACAGTCCGGCACCTCTGCTCATCGCAGCCTGTCTCGGCTTCTCCCGGGAACTGCGCTCTGCCCTCCCTCTCCTTGAGCCCTCTTCTTAGTTCCGAGGCCTGCCCTGCCCCAGTTCCCTGGGCTACCTGTGAGGCAAGGACTCACTGGCCCAGCTCCCAGGGTCTGCTCCCCAGGCTTCACTTAGAAACTGGACTCCTCCCTGGCACCTGGCAGTGGCTCCCCTGCCCTCCCTGAGCACTCTGGTCCCAGGCCCAGGACAGTGGCCAAGAAAGTCTCCTCTGCCCTCTCAGACTCACTCTAGTTTCTTCCTGGGCCCTTCTCTCCTGGAGAACGCCTCTGCCTGCTGCCTCCTGGGCCCAGCAGTGGGCTCGTCCCTGGCTGCCCTGGGCTCCTGGCCTGGCAGCAGTCCGGCTGCTTCTGGAGCTCAACTGTTACCACCTCCTTTTCTCAGTGCCCAGTGTCTGAGGCGTGGGTGGGCCTCACATTTTGTGTGAGTCCCGGTGGTTCACAAAGATGCTAAGTGGGCCAGGTCTCATTTCATCTTTGCAGCAAGCTTGGGAGTAACTACCGTTCGCCCAGTTTGCAGATGAAGGAGTTGAGGTCCCACAGGGTTCAGTGACTTTGTCAACGTCTTGTGGGAAATCAGGGACTCAGACCCACGTGTCCTGACTCTCTTCGTGACCCCGTAGCTGTCTTGGAGGGAATGGCTTCATTGGCCTCTGCTGGCTATATTGTCAGGGCCCAGTTCCTGCCTAGGGTCAGGGTCCGGCCGGGCCTCACAGGTTGAGTCTGTGTTTGAGGTTGGGGCTTATTTTGCTGCCTGGGCCATTGCCTGGGCTTAGTACTGGCCATGGTCAGCGGCAGTCAGCTCTGTGAGCATTTATCACTGCTTTCTCCTCCTCCTTCCTTCCTGAAGTCTTGGCCCCCTGTGCCAGGTCCTCTTAGGGACACACACAGCCTTTATCCCTGAAGCACCCCTGAAGCTGATCCCATTGGCCAGGGCTGGGGGCTGCTGGGACAGAATGGGCCGTCTTTCTGCTCCACCCTTCCCCAAAGGTGCAAGGGAAGATGGAGGCAGATGGCCAGGGGAAGGTGGACTCAAGAGCTGGCCTGTGCGCCTCTGACTGCCCAGCCCATTTCTTCTTGTGTCACATTGAAAATCCACAACTCCCAGCCTCTCCCTTCTGCGGGGTCTAACGCTCTGTGCTTCCTTATAGCAACTCTTGGTGCGAGTAGAGAGAGCACGGGCATTTGCTCTGACTTCCCTGCTGGGACTCCTGAGGTTCAAAAGGGGTGTAGACCCCTTTAGATACCTTGTGATATTTAAATTTCCTTTAATTCCCTGCACCCCAACAGAGCTGCTGGCATGCCTCCAGGGACTGGTAGCCCACTGGTTCCCAAGGCAGCTCATTGGATCTTTTAATTTTTGTTTTACTACATGCTAATTACGTAAGGAATATACAAATACATTTTTATGTTGAAAAAAATCAAATATTAACAAATAAGCTAAAGTCTTCCTTGATGACCAGAACATTCCAGATTCCTCTGCAGGGTTCACCATCATGGTCATTGCTCTGGCATATATCCTTCTAGATCTTTTTCTATATGTTGACACACATAATTTATAGGAATACGTACCACTGCAGAGTGTGTGGGTGTGTGTGTATGTGTTTAAACAAATGGTTTCATGTAGTACAGATTATTCTGCAAATTGCTTTTCTCACTTAACATTGTAGCTAGGAAATCTAGCCACACAGTAGGCTTTAGCAAGGATCGTCATTTAACCATCCCCCCACGGCTGACATTTGGGTTAATTCTGATTTTATTCTAGTGCCTTTTATTCTAGCACATATCTAGAGCAGCTCCTGCTGGGTCTGGGAACCTTGTGCATTCTTTGAAGTTTATCGTACAATGTTTAAAATCTGTCTGTTGAGACTGCACAGAATCAAATGTTTCCCTGTGAGTCCTTCACTATTGCTGGTTCTCCTTTTTAGAGCCAGAGAGAAAGTCAGCTCTCCTGGCCCCTGCTAGCCCTCAGAGAGTCGAAAACAGTGGCTGTGGGCCCTGGAGCCTTCTCTCCTTCACATGCAGGGTTTTCTGCCCTCACTCGAAAGGCATGGCTTAGGGCGACCCCTCTCTCGGGCAGCTGTTGTAGGAAGTGAGCTCTGGAGTCATAATATCTCAGTTCAAATCCTGGCTCAGTCCTTAACCAACTAGGTACTCTGGGATGCCACATAACCTCTCTGTGCCTTAATTCTAGCCTCTGTCCAATAGAGATAACAGCAACACCTACACACTGGCACTGCTGAGGACCGAGTGAGCTAACACACGTGAAATGTTTAATGTTTACCATGTGTCATGCAGACACACAGTAAATGCCCAATATTGTTACTTTCCTGGGTTGTCTTCTTTGCATGAGCCCTGGATCCCACTTCCATGGGCAGGGGGCCTGTGATCCCAGAGGACAGCTGCATGGATGGCTCCGGCCTTGGTGACGGCTTCATCCCGCTGTCCACTGACATCCTGGAGGAGGCTGCTGCCTGGGAATGCAGCAGGTGATCGGATTTCATCCCGCCTTGGCCCTGAAGGGTCTGGACCAGAGCCTACGGGGTGGGAAGCAGGTCACCATGACCTCTTGCTCGGCACAGGTGGCCAGGAGCCTGGTAACATAACCCCATCCTTCGGGCAGGTTTACCAGCAGTCAATGAGGTTCGTTGTGGCTGCGGATTTGATCTCCCTTGGCCTGCAGGGTGGGCGGGAGAAGAAAGCAGCTTGGGGCCGGCCTTTCCCTTGAGAGTCCCGGGATAGTCCGGGCCACACTGGCTGGTCTGGGCAAGGGTTTGCCTTGCAGTCCAGGAGGCAAATCGCTGCAGCTGACGGTTTATTTAGTGCTGGAAAGCATGATCTGTTTGCCCTTTTCCTTACACTCCCCTCTCAGGCTCCAAACCACACTTACGCTGCTGCCTAAACAGCTCCTTACAGTCACCCTGTAAAAAACAGGCAACCTGGCCAGGGTCATTTCACAGATGCATAAACTGAGGGTTCAGGAGGTTATGCCACTCCCAAAGCCACACAGGTCACCGCCGGCAGGGCTGGGAATGGTAGCCAGGCCATCTGGCTCCCTGTTCGGTTCTTTTTCACGAGGCCACCTAATGTGACAGCCTTGGCAAAGGTGCCCAGCCACACAGCCCTGCTTGGCCTCCTGCCCTCTGGACAGTGGCATGTGTGTTCAGTGAGCACAGAGGTTTGGGATTATTTCCTAAGAGATGAGAGGCACCATGGCTTGCCCCAGGCCCTGCCCTTCCCCAGCACCAGCCCTGGACCCTCAAGGTAGCCAGAGGGGGCCTGTCTACCTTTCTGGGGCGAGGACTCGCTCTCTACACCTGTCCTGTGGTATGGGCAGGGGTTGCAGCAGCCCCGGGGGCTCCAGTGCTTCTCCCAGGGATGCAATCAAGCAGCCATTATTGGACCCATTTTTAGGCTGGAGAAAGTGAGGCTCAGAAAGGCCAAGTGGCTTGTCTGAGCTGGAGATGCAGAAGGAAACCTCAAACCCACCTTCTAATTCTAGATGCAGGCCTTGCTGATCCTGCTGCCAGGTCACACCAAAGAAACTGACCTGGCTTAGCTTTAAGAGCATGGTGTCAGAGGGATACAGGCTTGGGTTCTGGCTCAGCAAGAACTGCTCAGATTTACTGAGCACTGATGTGGCAGGCACTATATGTGACATTTCCGTTAATCCTCAAGGTAGCATCATGAGGTAGATACAGCAGAAGAAACTGAGGCACAGGGAAGCTAAGTGACTTCCCAAGATCACACTGGGGGAAGCTGAGATTTGAATCATGGCAGTGTGACTTCAGGATGTGCAGGAGCCACTATGCTGTCAAGCCTTTGATGGCCAGAGGGCCGCTAAGGTGGCAGTGCGCCTTTCTCGCTCCTGGCATCATCCTGACACATGGCAGGTGCTTGGTAAATGTGTCGAGTAAATAATCTCTGAATGAGCGCAAAGCTTTGGGCAAGTGACTCAGGCTCCCTGCATGTCAGTTTTCTCACTTTTCCTTCAGCCCTGATGGGGAGGGTCCAGTAAGGTGATATTTGGAAGTGCTGAGCTCAGGGCTTGGGCCCTGGCACTTGCAGTCACTCTGGGGAGATGGTGCCTGAATGGGGATGCTCTGAATTGGTCCTTTGGGTCTCTTTTGACCTCGATAGTGGGAACGACTTGGCAGAGACCCCTGAGACCTGCTTGGATGCTTCTTGGGGCCCAGCTTCTGGAGTTTGCATGACCCTGAGTTTTCATAGTCACAGAATGCCAGAACCAGCAGGTCCTAAAGGAAAATTAATCCCATTGTGCAGATGGGTAAACTGAGGCTCAGAGAGGGCAAGGGATTTATTCTAAGGAGTGGACGGTACTGCTCCCAGCCGTCTGCACTGGAGCTCAGCTGTGTGCCCCAGGGACAGAGGCAAATTCCCTCTGCATGGGTAGCTGCATGTGTCACCTGTGGCTGGCCCTGGTCTTCCTCTGGGCAAAACCAGGGGAGCCAGAGGGTCCGAAGACAGGCACTGGGCCAGCATTCACCTCGTAGGACCACTCCCAGCCTATTGAATGATTCAAACGCACACATTTTTCTTTTGATGTCATTTCATTTCAATAAAGAGCCCATCTTTAGCCAAGGTCTTGGCCAGGGTCCCACAGCGGTGGAGCAGGATTCCAGTGTGCCTTATCTACCGCCTTCTGAGGAGCCCTCTTCTGTTGCTCGTGTGGCCCCTGTATGTCCCAAAAGTGAGAGCAGGTGCCTGAGGATCGGGGGGTACCTGGGATTTCCCCACATCCACTCAGATTTGCGCTCCTTGTAAACAGCTCTGACAGCAGGATCTCTGCAGGAGGACTCCATTCTAGCCTAGGCTCAACCATATGCTTGCTGTGTGGCTTTGAGTAAGTCCCTTTCCCTCTCTGGGCGTTGGTGCATCCTCCTGTAAAGTGAGACCGTGGAGCTCACTGATACCTGATGTTCTGTCCCTCTCATAAGAAGGGGGTGAGGACCAATGCTTCCTCAGCTCCTATTTAAGATACTGGGATATTGAGGTTCTTGTCAGTTGGGACAACTGGGCTTGGAGTTGAGAGTCAGGTTCTGGTATTGGATGGTCCTGAGACTGTGAAAAGCACATGACAGGGTGTGGTGGGGCTCACCAAGATCCACTCTTCTCGCCCCATGGAGAACCTGAGGGTTGGCAGCCAGCAGCCAGCATTTGGGGAAGGCGCAGCTCGCAGAGCTCATGAGATCCAGGTTTGAATCCTGGCTTTGCCACTTACCCTTGGCTACCTGCTTAACCCCTCTGAGCCTTACTCAGTTTCTGCACCTGAAAGATGGGGGAGCTGAAACTTTCCTCCTGAGATTGAGGTGAGGATAGAGCGAGTGGACATGTGTGACTCCCCAGCACCCTGCGGGTCCCCAGTGGAGTGTACCCAGCGTCCTTTAGGTCTGGTGGGTGGGCCAGAGTAAGGTCAGGGAAAGCGCCAGAAGCTTTGTCAACAGCCCAGGAAGCTGAGTCCAGAAATAGAAGACCCTGGAGACAGAGGCTCCAGATGGCCAGGCCGCGCTCTGCCAGCCCTGGGAGGCCAGCCTGAGCTGGCAGTGGAGGCCTTCCCTCCCTCCTGGGGCTGTTGGCTGCATAAATTACTCGGCAGCCTTTGGGCTAATTTTACCTTCTTGGTTTTCATGAATCATTTCCCATCTGGGGGCGTGCGAGAGAAATGGAAACAGCTCTGCCAGCTGGCTGCCAGGGCGCCAGCCACCATGAGGGCCGTGGTGAGCCCCTCTTGCAGGCTCTTGGGAGGGCCCTCCCCAGGACAGGCCTCAGGGCTGGCTCCTTTCAGCGTTTCCCTTTGCCTTTGGGTTATAATGACTTAGGGTCAGTGAGCCACAGCAGATCCTGAGGCTGGAACTTGGGCTACATCTAAAGAGATTTTGAATCAGTGGTTTCAACATGATGGTCTTTTGGGTCTGTTTTGACCTCCGTGGTGTGAACGACTTGGCAGAGACCCCTGAGACCTGCTTGGATGCTTCTTGGGGGCCCAGGTTCTGGAGTTTGCAGGACCCTCAGTTTTCATAGTCACAGAATGCCAGAGCCAGCAGGTCTTGAAGGAAAATTAATCCCAATGGCCTCATTGTGCAGATGGGTAAACTGAGGCTCAGAGAGGGAAAGGTATTTATCCAAGGTCTATGCCTCAGTGGATGAGGTTGGAGTAATAGTAATTTACCAGCTATTTATAACTTTACTCACAACAACCTGATGTCACTCTTCTCCCCATTTTATGGAGGCTGGTGGGGATGGGGAGGTAACTGAAGGCACAGAAAGTGAAATAACTTCTCTGGATTGCAGAGTTAATAAGCCGTAGAGCCGGGATTCTCATCCAGGGAGTTTTGCTCCAGGGCCCATGTTCCCAGCTTCTACACCAAGCTGCCTCTTGCCAGTGGACTAGGGCTGCCCTGGCCTCTGCCCTCCTCGCCTCTCCCATGCTCCTTGGAAGTGAGTGTACTGGGCTGCCAATGGGGTCCTCCTGGAAATCCCCAACTGACACTCTCACATTGTCTTCATCCATTCGCCAAATATGCACTGAGCCCCGCTGGTGCCAAGAACTGTCCTGGGTGCCGGGAACCGTCCTGGGTGCCGGGGATTTGGGAGCAGCCAGAATGGGAGGGGCTGGGAGGCTGGTGAGTCCCCAGCCCAGCACCCTCGTCTCCTCTGAGGCTGGGTTCTCAGGGGATGGTGTCTGCACAGCACTGTGGTCTCTGCCACGCAGGCCGCACACTCAGACGCCCCGCCCAGGCCGGGGGCACACATGAATGACACAGGCTGACTGGAGACCTGGAGAGTGAGTGCCTTGCCCTTGCCTATCTGAGCAGGGCCAACACCCAGCTCTAGTGAATCGCTGCCATGTGGGACTGCCCGCGTGGTGTTGCCAGCCCTTCGGCTTTCCCAGAAAAGATGAACATCCACATTTTTACATGGAATCTTCTGTTTCTTCAAAGTTGGCAAAAATAAAAATGGAAAAAAAGAACAGTCACCAGTTTGCAGGCTGCGTTTCCTTTCTTCCATTGCCTCTCTGCAGGCCTGTCTAGGAGGGAGCAGGCTTTCATTCCAGTTAATGAGCCCTCAGAGCCCTTCCCGCCCTGCTATGGAAGACCCCTCCCATTGCAGTCTGTCACCCCCTGTGCTGCACTGCCACCTGGGAGTAGAGGAAAGGTGTGGGCTTTGCATTGTACAGACTCCAGACAGCTGCTGTGCAGCCTTGTTCAAAACACTTAACCTCTCTAAGCCTGCATTCCTATCTGGAACACAAAGAAAAATTGTGCTTACTAGGTTGTCGACAGGACTAAATGCAAACTGACTGAAACTCAAGTCAAACAGGAGTAGTCTAAAAGTGGAATTCGTGGGCTCAGCACAAGCTCTAGGAAGATCTTGAGAGCTTCAGGTACAGTTGGATCCAGGGGCTCACACTGTCATCAGGACTTAGTCTGTCCATCCTACCCTGCTTTCTTAGCTATGGCTCCATTCACGGTCAGGTACGAGGTGGCACAGTGGCTGGCTGTGCCCCTATACACAGTGGATTCGCACTTCTATCCTTTCAGCAATCCCTGCAACGAAAGGGCCCTTCTCTTCCCAGCAGAGTCCCCCAAAGCCCCAGAATTGTTGCTCACAAATTGGCTAGACCCTGTATCCCCTCCTGCACCAATCACTGGCTGGATTGCAGATATGAGCGCTGATTCAGTCCTCAGTGGCACTCTACCCCTGGAGTGGAGCATTTGGAGATGGGGGCTCCCCAGGGACACCAGGGGGCCTGGATGCCAGCAGGCAAATACATAATCATTCTAACTGGATTGCAAGCCCCATGAGGGTGGCGACCTTGTTCACCCATGGTTCCTAGCACCTAGGACAGTTCACATCCTGGCACTTGGTAGGATGTGAACATCGGAGAGTGAGTGAACAGATGTGCTTCACAGAGTATGTAAAACACCCGGCACGGAGCTGAGCATCAGCCACGTCCACTCCCCTTCCACCTCCTTCCTGGAGGACTTCTGCCTACGGAGCTGCACCTGCCTTCTGGTCAAGTGTCACGGCTCCACAGTGCCTCCTCCGTGTTTACCTTGTCAGATCAGCCAGAGAAGCCCAAGTATGCCCGTTTGTTTTGGCAAGCCTGACATACAGTAATTATAATCACTAGTGATCACATCACCTTGAATTCACAGGTATTATTCTCTGAAATTATCTTATTCTTTGTTTACTTCCTTATTGCTTCTGCCCAGTTCATTCATATTGTTTGTTACTCTTTTTAGACTGAGCTGCACTCAGCCTCAATTTCATCAAATGTAGGAAGGGGATATAATTCACCCTGCAGGGTTATGGAGAGGATTAAGTGAGATTATACAAAAATGGAACTCACTTGCACAAAGCCTGGCACAAAGTAGGTACTCA
Source organism: Cacajao melanocephalus (assembly GCA_963573385.1). Classification (NCBI taxonomy): domain Eukaryota; kingdom Metazoa; phylum Chordata; class Mammalia; order Primates; family Pitheciidae; genus Cacajao; species Cacajao melanocephalus. The sequence continues at coordinate 27,466 of CAUYLG010050002.1, read as the reverse complement.
AGAAAGGTCAGGATCCCTTTGAATTCTTGTAAGTCAAGGTCTTATTGGAGCTTAGATGTATGAGCCTTTTCATGAATACATAAGAAGGTACTTAATTCTTAGTAATGACCACTAATGACACACATGTGCACACACACATACACAATCAGAGAAGAACGCTAGTCTCATAGTGTAGGTGCTAAAAGTGGCCAAGAGTCAATGGATCAGCAAGACAGTTTATTACAGCACAGTAAACAGCAGGATCATGAGCTTGGTATCACCGATCACCCTACTCCCAAGTCCCATGGAGTGGCCAAGATGGCGACTATTCACACAGTGGCTATGTTGCACCAGAACTCAGGGCTGAGGGCTCAGCAGCTTTTGTAGCAAGCCATAAACAAGTCAATTTCCCTTCTCCAGGAAGTGAGCAGTTGCACAGTGTTCACACCGTCTCCTTGACCAACAATTACCTGTATCACCTGGATGGTGAGGCCATCCAGGTGGATATACTCAGCAAGGATGTTTAGGGATGCTCAGGACCCAAGGAGAACTGCCTCTCTCATATCACACCACACCACACGCACGCATGCACGCACGCACGCACATGGTACTTGTCCAATCAAATGGTGAGCTGGCTGCCTGATAGTGAGTTTCCTGTTGCTGGAGGTATTCATGCATGCTTGGAGATGGTGTATACTGTGATTTCAAGCATCTTGTGATTTAGACTAGTGCATCTCCAACTTTGATGTGTGCACAAATCACCTGGGCAAATTGCCTTAGGCTGACTGACGCAGGAGGACTGTGGTGTGGAACTCAGGATTCTGCATTTCAAACAAGTTTCGGGAGATGCCGAGGCTGCTGGTCCACAGACTGTACCTTGAGAAGCAAGAATTTAGATGACTATTGAGGTGCCTTTAATTCTGAGATTCTGGGCAAGACTGGTGAATACACCCCCAGTGAGAACGGCAGGGCAGGATGGAACAGCGAGGGAGGGAGAAGGGGATGGGGAAGAAGTAAAGGTTGATGGAGGCAGGGGCTGTAGGCCATTGTCGGGACCCCTGGATTCTTTATGCCCCTACAGCTCCTCCGTCTACAAGCCTTCTCCTCTGGGTCTTATGGTCCAGACAGGGAGACCCCTTTCCTTGTAACCAAAACCCTCAAAAATAACCTCATGGTGTTTCCTCAGGGTCCTACCTCCCCAAATAGAGGCCCCAATTCCACGAATTGGGAGGAGTGTAGGTATGAGGGCCTTGCACAGTGTCCAGAAGGGTAGGGGCTGCCTAGCTGAGTGGCTGGCGGTGGGTTCCTGTCTCCCTCTGCCTCCTCTGGTGGGCTTGAGGTTTCTTCCCCTCTGGGTCTCACTTTCCTTGTCTAGAAAGGAGGGGCTTGGGTCAGGTCATCTCGGGGCATCCTTTCAGCTCTGCCCGCGTTGGAATCCCAGCCCTGCCTGCTAAGAGCCACAGGCGTGGCATGCGGGGAGATCACTTACACTCTCTGGCTTCCTCACTGCATCTTAGGGGTAAGGAACTGGCTAGACGAAGACACCCTGGGTCTCTAGCACCTAGCAAGCAGTCAATGCAGGACAGCTCTGATTCTCCTTAGAGGAATCTACACATCCAGGCCTCTTTCAATCGTGACCTTCCCAGCTGCCACTTTGCCATCTGAAAGTGTGGCTTCAGCCCAGAGACTGCACCGCTGGCAGCCTGACCCTGGCCCTCCTCAGGCCACACCCCCCTATCCCCAATTCTTATTTGGCTGTGGCTGACCTGGGGCTTGGAGTTGGAGCCAGGTTGCCCTCAGGGAATTGTTAGGACTTCAGGGCCCTCTTCCACAGGAACAGCAGGTGGTTAGGAGGAGCCCCCTCTGCCTGCCTCACCCCGAATCGCAGACATGCTGGAGGTGGGGGTGGGAGAAGGGCAACCTGGGATTTGTATTTTCATTCTGTTAATACTGATAAGTATTTTTTATTGTGCAATAAAATATAGCTAGAAGAGTATAATAAACTTCCACATAGCTATCACTCAACCTCAACAATTAATAACCCCTAGGCATCACTAGTATATTTTAAAAATCAGAAATGCATTGCATCTGGTATAAAATTCATAAGTCCTGGGTGGGTGAGGTGGCTCATGCCTGTAATCCCAGCACTTTGGGAGGCCAAGGCGGGAGGATCACGAGGTCAAGAGATCGAGATCATCCTGGCCAACATGGTAAAACACCATCTCTACTAAAAATACAAAAATTAGCTGGGTATGATGGCGCGCGCCTGTAGTCCCAGCTACTTGGTGGCTGAGGCAGGAGAGTCACTTAAACCCGGGAGGTGGAGGTTGCAGTGAGCCGAGATTGCGCCACTGTACTCCAGCCTGGGTGACAGAGCGAGACTCCATCTAAGAAAAAAAAAAATTCAGTGAGTCCCTCTCCTCTTCCTCTAGCCGTCAGTCTAGGAGTATCAACTGTCACAGCCTAGAGCTGTTCTGAGAATATATGAGCACATATAAATGTGTATGTCCTTTAACACTTCATGTAATTGGGGTGTAGTTGTTTTATACAACACACATATAGCTTACTGGCTTTGTGCCAGATAATGTCTTAAGCAAATTACAAATATTGACTCATTTATTTCTCATAACAACCTTACCAAGTAGATGCTATTAACCCATTTATGCCCGAGGTTGCAATTTTTTGAATTTTTGCAATGAGATCTTGGCGATGACCTTGAACAGTAGGATGTAAGTAACTCCCAGTTGCTTAGCGTTCCAATAATGGAACACTAGGCATAAATGGGTTTTGATATCCTCAGGCCCAGAGATGTTAAGGAACTTCCCCAGTGTCACACAGATAGTAAATGATGCAGCTGGAAGTTGAATCGAGGCAGCCCAGCACCAGAGTCCATGCTCTTAACCACCATTTTCTGCTGCTTCTCCAATTACCCGTCCTCTTTCTGGCTTTGGTTTTTTTTTTTTTTTTTTTTTTTACCACCAAAAGAGTAATCCATTTGACAAATGTTTATTGTGTGCCTACTTTGCGCCAGGCACTGTTCTAGTTGCAGGGGATACAGCAGTGAACAAAACAGAGAAATATTTCTGCGTTTCTGGAGTTGATATTCTAGTTGCAGAGGCAGACAGAAGTGCTACCTAAGTTTGATGGTGACACGCACTCTGGAGAAAAATACATCAAGGGGCCAGGCACGATGGCTCATGCCTGTAATCCCAGGCATGAAGCACCTGGGATTGGGAGGCTGAAGCAGGCAAATCACCTGAGGTCAGGAGTTCGAGACCAACCCAGCCAACATGGCGAAACCCTGTCTCTACTAAAAATTCAAAAATTAGCCAGGCGTGGTGGTGGGTGCCTGTAATCCCAGCTAGTAGGGAGGCTGAGGCAGGAGAATCACTTGAACCTGGGAGGCAGAGGTTGCAGTGAGCTGAGATCACACCACTGTACTCTAGCCTGGGCAACAGAGCAAGACTCTGTCTCAAAAAAAAAAAAAAAAGAAAGAAAGAAAGAAAAATTCAGCAAGGATGGAATGGTAGCAAGCCTCAGGGGGTTGCAGTTTTATGTAGGGAAGCCAGAGAAAGTGACATTGAGTGAATACCTAGAGGGAGTAGGGGAGTGAGCCACATGGGAATACAGGAGAAGAGCAGTCTAGGCAGAGGGAACAGCCAGTGCTAAGCGTTCTGTTGGAGGCAGAGCAAGGCAGCCCCTATCGCTGTGATGGGGGCTGGGGAGTGGGCAGGGAGGAAATCTCAGGGAACAGGCAGACCCTGTCAGGCTGGCACACCGCTGAAGAGCTTTGGCGTTTGCACTGCATGAGATGGGGCACCATGGGGGGTTTGAGTGGAGGGCAGAGGCACTTGGCTTGCCCTATGTCATAACAGGTACACCCTGACTGTGGGTGGGGAATGGACAGCAGGGGTAGAGTGAAAGGAGGGACATGAGTCAGGCTGTCTCTGAAGCCATTCCAGGAAGAGGGGGTAGTGGCTTGGAGTAGGGTGGCCGCCATGGAGGAGCGGGTTAGGTTTGTTCCATGGCTTCCTTCTTTGAAACTGCTTACTGTCTGTTGTGCGGCTGTGCTGTGTGGTGTTATTTAACCCCACTCGATGGGTACATTGGCCGGTTCCAGTCTTTTGCTATCCCAGACAGTGCTGTAAGGAATACTCTGACACAGATGTCTTGGAGAAATTCCTACAAGTTGTAGGATCAAAGGTTATGGACATTTTTTTTTTTAGATGGATTTTTCTTTGTTATCCAGGCTCAAGTACAATGGAGCAATCTAGGCTCACTGTAACCTCCACCTCCCAGGTTCAAGCAATTCTCGTACCTCAGCCTCCCGAGTAGCTGGAATTACAGGCACCCACCACCTCACCCAGCTAATTGTTGAATTTTTAGTAGAGACAGGATTTTGCCACGTTTGCCAGGTTGGTCTTGAACTCCTGATCTCAGGTGATCCACCTGCCTTGGCCTCCGTGAACCACCGCGCCCGGCCGGTTATTTGCATTTTTTAAAGTCCCCCAGTGCCAAAGTGCTCTCCCTGGTCCTACTAGTTTACACTCCCACTAGCAGTGCTTTAGAGAGAAGGCCCAGGATGTCACTTCAGTTTAGATCTTGGGCTTAAGGGAGAAGGGTGGCTGGTGGTAAAATGCTGTGGCCTCACCCTGTTCGCCCATTTGTAGGCTGAGGCACCATCAAGACGGATGCTTTACAGAGGCACAGGCGGAGTGCTGGGCTCAGCTGGAATGGGCCTGGAGATAGATGGGGCCTGCCTCTTTGATAGAGCAGTGTCCCAGTGAGGATGGCTCATGGCTGCAGGTGACAGAAACCCTATTGTAGACAGACTTGGGTAATAAAGCAGCGTAAGAGAAAATGCAGAGGTGGTGCGGATTTCAGGACCTGTTGGTTCAGCACCTCAACCATGTCAGTTACACTTTCTGTCTCTGAGATGGTTCCCAACACCAGCTCCTTCCTGGATTCTCCAACACAACTGGGTGTCCAACAGTTCAATGCCATGCAATGCGATTCTGCAACTAACTATCCAGAGCTGGTGCAGACCCCACAGGATAAGGGCTCAGTCACACAAGACTGCCCTCCATTCAGACACCAGTCCTAAGTCCCAGATGACATGTACCTCTGACCAGCATAAATCCAGCGCTCCTACAACCCCTTCCTCAGATGTGATAATTCACTTGAACAACTCACAGAGCTCAGGAAAGTGCTTTACTTGCTATGACTGGTTTACATAAAGGATACAATTCAGGAACAAGGCACACCTGCACAGGGAAAGCTGTGGGGGAAGGGGCGTGGAGCTTCCACGTTCTCTCTGGACCTCCACCCTCCCAGCACCTTGTATGTTCACTAATCCAGAAGTTTTCAAAATCTCCTTCAAGAGTCTTCACAGAGCTTAATCTACAGCCCCTCCTCTCCTCATCAGTGGGTGGGGCTGAAAGTCCCAACCCTCCAATCCCGTGATCTTTCTGGTGACCCAGCCTCATCCTGAAGCTATCTGGGCGTCCCACCCTCAGTCACCTCATTAGCATAAACTCAGGTATGATCCAGTGGGGCTCCTTATGAAGCACCAAAGACACTCCTATACCCCAGGAAATTCCAAGAGTTGTTTAGTATCCAGGAACCAGAGACAAAGACCAAATACAGTCAACCCCTCCTATCCATGGACATCCGGGGATTCAACCAGCCATGGCTCAACAGACTTTCTCCTTGTCATTATTCCCTAAACAATGCCAAGTAGCAGTGATTTACATAGCATTTAGATTTATTAGGCATTATAAGTAATCTAGAAATGATTTAAACTATATGGGAGGATGTCCAAAGGTTATGTGCACATACTATGCTATTTTATATCCAGGACTTGAGCGTCCTTGGACTTTGGTATCAGAGAGTGTTCTGGAACCAATTCCCCTTGGACACCAGTAGGTGAATGAATGTGTATTTCTTGCCCTACCACCCAGTCCCTCTGCTCTGAGGAACTCACTTCGTGCTGGAGATGCTTCCTGCTGGGGTCCTCTGCAGGACATAGCTCCTATTTGCAAAAATGGCTGTGTGCTTTCCCCTTCAAGTCATGAAATAAAAGCCCTTCCTTTACCTTTGATTGGGCCAAAATAAGTCAGGTGTCTGACCTTGGAAATGTCATGTGCTGATTAAAGGCCAGGTTCCTGATCCAGTCACTCAGGAGGGAAGTGGCATGGCTGTAATTGGCTTAGATGAACCTGAGCCCACCCCAGTGCTGGGCAAAGGCTTGGCGTCTTGGAATCTCAGTAGGTCCTATAAGGGAGGTATGGCACCTGAACAAAGTCCAACTTTCAGTGAAGAGTAATGAGGTAACAGATGCCAGAGAAGCCACCAGAGTGTCCACTGTGAGGAGCAAACACACAAAACCTGGTACTACCCTTGACCACCTTCTCCACGATAATGAACCTTTACACTGCTTCTCCAGAGCTTACCAAAGGTGGAGTCAACAGGCCACCTTTAAAAAGTTCTGGCTGGGTGTGATGGCTCACGCCTGTCATCCCAACATTTTAGGAGGCCGAAGTGGGTGGATCACTTGAGGTCAGGAGTTCAAGACAAGCTTGGCCGACATGATGAAACCCCATCTCTACTAAAAATACAAACATTAGTTGGGCATGGTGGTGGACACCTGTAATCCCAGCTACTTGGGAGGCTGAGACAGGAGAAGCGCTTGAACCTGGGAGGCGGAGGTTGCAGTGAGCCGACATCTGCACTCCAGCCTGGGCAACAAGAGTGAAATTCCGCCTTAAAAAAAAAAAAAGTTCTGCAGGAGGGATCACCTTGGGAGAATGTGTTCTACCAGCCCTGGCCAGCTATTATCCCATGATGCTTAGTGGAGACTGCCCTGTGGGTAAAAGCTTGAAACCTGATTTTCTGTGACCCCAGCAGGAGCCCCCAGTTCCTGCAGCTGCAAAATCAGGGACTGGACAGGGTTAGAGGTCCCCATGTGGGAGTTCCTTGCCCTTAGGGCCCCAGAAGATGTTTTTTATGTTTATTAACATACACACATTCAGAAAAATGAGCATATTATAAAAGCATGGCTGAGTATATTTCCACAAACTTATTACAACTATGGGACTAGCACCCAGATGAAGAAATAGAACATGACCAGCATCTTAGAACTCCCTTTCCTGCCTTTTTCCAGTTATTCCCAATGATAACCACAAACTTGACCTCTAACACCATAGTTGTGCCTGGTTGGTTTTTTGGTAACTTTATTTAAATTGAATCATAAAGTGTGAGTATGTACTCTTTGGGGGTCTCCTTTGTTTTCTTGACATTATCAGTCATCCAGATTATAGCATGTAGTTGTAGTTTGTCTGTTCTCATTTCTGCATAGTCCACTGAATTATTTTTTTTAACATGAAGGTTAGTGAATATTGTACAGAATCCTATGATCAGGCAGGACAAATGAACAGACATGCCAGATCTCTCTGCTTTTGCTTAGGATGATGGCAGCTAACCAGTGTGTTAACCCTGTTTATCACATACCCTGTGTGTATATGAAGAACTAGGAAGATGAATTAATTATTACCTAATGCATGCAGTCGTTTTAGTAGACAAGATCTTTCAAAATGGGAATCAGAAACAAAAATAAAAACAGGTATGCTTCAAGGTAGAGATATGGGGGTCCTTACTGACTGATTGATTCATTCATTGATTCATTCATTCATCAAATATGCATCAAGTGCCACTTACATGCCTGATAGTCTGTAACCTGGATTTCTCGTTCCTCCTAATCAATTGGCAGGATCTCAGCATCTAATGACAAGTGGGTAAAGGTAGAAGGACCTTTGGAATTATCTTCTTTAGCAATTTCTAAACTAAATGATTATGAAGAGGTCCTTTAAAGAATATTTAAGTGACTATTGTTCAGAAGCAAAAAGAAGAAAACAGAAGTCCACAACCCTCCTTCTAAACTAACCACTAGTGATACCTTAAAATATATCCTCCAGCCCCATGTTATAGATCCACATTGTTATGTCTAGACTTAAGTGGAATTATTTTGTACACCTGTGTAGTGTGGGAAATTAAAAACAAATGTTAGTGGGATTATTTTGTATCTATCTTTTCACAGTTTTCATTAACAAAATACTTGATTTTTAGAACAGTTTTAGGTTCACAGCAAAATTGAGCAGAAACTAGAGCTCCCCTATACACCCTGCAGCTCCCCTGTACCCCCGTAGCTCCCCTATATACCCCACACACATCCAGCCTCCCCCATTGTCAACATCCCACACCAAAGTGGAACATTTGTTACAACTGAGCAACCTCCATTGACCCGTCATTATCAACCAAAGTCATAGTTTACATTAGGGTTCACTCATGGTGTTGTACCTTCTATAGGTTTTGACAAATGTACAGTGCATTGTATCTTTAATTGTAGTATCATACAGAGTAGTTTTACTGCCTAAAATTCCTTTATATTCTACCTATTTGTCTCTCTCTTCCCTCAACCCCTGCCAACCACTGATCTTTTAACAGCTTTCATGATTTTGTCTTTTCCAGAATGTCATATAGTTGGAATCATACAGTATGTGGCCTTTTCAAGTTGGCATCTTTCACATGATATTTAAATCATTTTTAAATTTAAATATTTAAATCATTTTCATTTAATAATATGTTGAACGTGTATTTTCATGTCAACGAATATTCCTTGACAGCACTGTGAATTGCTGTCTAATATTTCATTGTATTTCATTGTGATATAGCATAGCAATTTCTCCCATTTTGGAGGTTTAAGTTCTTATCTATTTTTTGCTATTAAAAATAATATTGCAGAGGACAGCTTTGTAGGTAAATCTTTGCACATAATTTAAATGCATCCTTAGGATACATTCCTGGATGTGGGCTTGCTCCCACAAAGGGTTTACTCACTTTGAGGCTTTTGATACATGTGCCAAATTACCTCCAGAAAGATTACACAAATTTACACTCCAACCAGTGGGCTACAGAGTACCCATTTCCCCCACACTCTTGCCAACTCTGAATAACATCAAGATTTTTCATCTTTGCCAATTTAATAGAGGAGAAATGATATTTCTTTGTTTTAATTTATATTTGTTTGAGTATTACTGTCTTCATGGTTTTCCTTAAAGCATATTAGCCATGCATTGGTCTTTGCAAATTGCTTGTTCATGTTTTCTTTTTATCCATTTTTTTTCTATTGGGGTAAGCATCTTCAGAGCATATAGTTATAAAAAGTGTTTATTAGGGGTATTCACTGTTTGTAAAGGCCCTCTTCTAACGTCAAAAAATTTTCACCACCATGTGCACCTCTGATATCTGTTATACTTTTAAATATTAATGAAATGAATGATAATAATGTCTGTAGAGTGCTTATGATAGGTCAGGCATTATGCTATGCAAAACGGCCCTATGAGATAAGTTCTGGTATCAGTCCCACTGGACAGATGGGAAAACGAAGTAGGAGTGGTTAATGCATTTTCTCAAAGTTACACAGTGTGTGAGTCGCTGTGCTGGTGTCAACTGATTAACAAAAGACGTGGTGACATTAGGCTTCCATGAATTCAATAACGCTTTTAAATACATTTATCTTTTGTTTTCATCACGAAAGTATTCATTTGCAAATTTGTCTTATACATATAAGTTTGAGGCATATAATTTGTGTTCTCTATAGGCATGCTTGCTGAGATTATAAATTCAATAACTCCCTGTAATAATTCCAAGCCCTTGCCTACCTCCCACATGGTTTACTGTTAAGGACTATTAGTTGGATCTTTTATTTTACAGGAAAGAGAAACTGAGGGCAGGGCAGGAACTTTATTAGGGTCACCTAAAAAATTGACAGCACAGCCAGAACTGAGACCCAGGGCCTGGGATTCCCAGCCCGGGTCAGCATGTGGCTTGGGCCAGCACCCTAACCTCATGTCCTTTTGGTATCAATGGGGACAGCAGAGGATGCTGTGGTAGGTACCAGAGTAAATCTTCTAGATTCTCATGGGGCCAGCCTCTAGGGAAACCAGCGCCCTGGCTACACCAGCTGCCGTGCATTCCAGGATCCTGGCACCCTGCCAAGGGTGAAAACAGAGCTGCAGGCTCCTGGGCTGCATTCTGCCCCCTCCTTTTGGGTTTGCAGTTCACTGCTGGGTTTGCAACAAGCCTAATCTTTGCATGTGCAGACTCAGAGGAGCCAGTTGAGAGGGAGCATTGCCAACAGCTTGGAATCCTCCGTAAGGCCTGCCGACCCCTCTTCCCTCAAGCCCTTTGCTGGGCAGGTAGGACCAGGGCAGTCTTCAGAAAAGGCTACAGGGGCTTTACCTTGCCCAGGCTTTAGAATGTGTGCTGAGATGGACTCAGTGAAGGACACCAGCCCATGTTCTCCCTTTCTCCCTCCCCAGCGGAAGTTCATTTGGTCCCAGCACATCCCATCTTCTCCCTCCTGCCCCTATGACCTTTATTACAATCACAGAAAGTCTGTCTGTTTCAAAGTAGAGATGTCTATGGACCACCTGAGAGCTGGAATGCACAGGTCCTTTGAGGCTTGATCCTGGTTCTCCAGGCAACCAGCTCCAAGAGTAGAGAGAAATTATTTGGGCATATAGTCAATAAATAGGTGTCAGATATGTTTCCCTTTATGCTTTGGTTGCCAGGAGGCTCAGAATTGAATGAAGAACTCAATCACTAACCCTCTTACAACAGATTCCTGGCATAATCTGCACCCTTCTTTCTCCATGAGGCCTCTGACACTATCTCTGGTTGTTATCTTAACTGTCTTGTGTAGTATGTGTTTGTTTTACAAAGCATTGCAAATCTTTTGTGTGGTGAAGGTGGGATGTGAGAGATAGGACATAAAAGTAAATGGCCCATAGATGTCTCTACTTTGAGATACAAAGTAATGATCTGCCCATAGCGGGTGATTTGCTGGGAATAATTTTAGACTTAGGAAAACATTTTTATGCCTCAGTCCTTCTCTTTAAATCTCCCTTCCCCTTTCCATCTTCTCTTCTCTTCTTCCTCTCCTCTCTTCTCTCCCTCTCTTACCCTCCATCCTTTATTCTCTTACCATTGCCTATTCTCCCTCCAAACCCCTCCTCATTTATTCCTAAGGGGGACCACCTCCACCTGGCAGGTATGAGTATTTCCATTTTGCCAAAGAAGACACTAAGGCCCTGGAGAGTGTAAGCGACGTGCCATGGCCGCACAGCTTATCCTCCTCAACTGATTGTCAGAATCAGGCTCTGAGTCTCATGAGTCTGATTCCATCCTACTCCCCAGTGCGCCTCCACACCCTTCAGTGCCCACCCTGCCAGCATCTCTCACCACCTGCTCTGCCTGGCGGAGATTACTGGAAGAGAGGTCCATAGGAAATCAAACCCCCACCCTGTTTCTCCTGCCGAGGTCTCTTTCAGAGTTGAGATTCCCAGTGGGACCAGTGGGACGTATCAGAGGGACCAGTGAGATATGAAGGGGGACATTTGGCGAATATTTACTGAGAATATGCTGTGTGCTGAACAAGGCAGAAGGTCAGCCAAGCAAGGTTCTCAGGGTGCAAAGAGGTCCTCACTCTCAGGTGCCAGGCCTGCGAGCGTATGACCCTGAGAGTGAAATCCTCCTGGTGCCTGGCTTACCTTTCCCTAGTCTTGGCCCTGGTGCCAGGCACTGTTACAGGTACTGGCAGTTCAATAGTGGCCGGCACCCTGCCCTCGGGGAGCTTACAGTCTATTAAGGGAAACAGATATTAATCAAGTAATCCTGCTAACAAAAGACGGTTATACGTGTGACCACTGCCATGGAGTGTGATATGGGGCTAGGAGAGGGTGTTTTTGGTGGCAGTTGGAGGGGGACAGCGAGGTCTGAAGGCTGGGTAGGAGTTTCCCAGGTGTTCTGCAGGCGAGGACACAGCACATTCACAGGCTCTGTGGCAGGATGGAGAATGGCATACAGGTGGGGCTTGCGGAGGGCAGAGGGGCCAGAGTAAGGGAGCCCCATGCAAAGCAGTCCTCAGTAGTCCATTCCAATAAAGCATCAGAGTTTCCAAATGACTGACTTAAAAAAAATAAATCCAAGCCAATGGGGAGAATTCAAAGCCACCCCTTAATGATGTCACTAGCACTCATCTTCCTGATCAGCATTCTTTAGTGGGATGTGCAGAGACTGTGCCTGGCCCCCTCCACACTCTTCTGTGTCCATGGAATACAGCTATGTCTGTGATAGAATCTATTATTAGCCACATTTTCTAGATGAAGAAATGAGAACACAGAGAAGTTAGATAACCTGCTGTATTAGTCATCTCAGGCTGCCATGACAAAATACCGTAGACGGGGGCGCTTAAACAACAGCCATCTATTTTTCATGGTTTTAGCGCCTGGGGAGTCCAAGATCAGAATGCCAGCCTATTGGTTCCTGGTGGTGGTGCTCCGCCTTGTGGATGGCTGCCTTCTGGATGTGTCCTCGTGGTGGAGAGGGCGCTCTGCCTTGTAGATGGCTGCCTTCTGGATGTGTCCTCGTGGTGGAGAGGGCCCTGGTGTCTCTTCCTCTCCTTATAAGGGCACCTAACCCGTATGACCTCAGTTAATCTTGATCACCTACTCACAGCCCCATCTGCAAATACAAACGCATTGGGGCTGAGGGTTTCAACAAATGAAGGGGGGCGGGGCCCGTAACACCTGCCCATGGTCATACCACCCATCAGTGGGATTTGAACTCAGGAAGTGCCTGTCCAGTGCCCAGGCACCTAACCACTAAGGCTCTGCCCCAGGATGTATGGTGGGGGGTACTGCCCATCCCAGTGAGAGCTCCTCAGGGCAGCGGTGTTCAGGGATCCTTTACAAATCCATAAGGCCTTGCTCCCACCTGACTGCTGGACTTGTGAGCTGAGGCCTGAGCCCACTTAAGGGTGATCCCAGAGATTGTTCCAAAAGAGGACTGGGCTGAGGATACTGCATGGCGAAGCCAACCTGAAACACTTGAATCCGGGGGTTCATCCAGTTTCCAATTTACTGAACAGCCAATAGGAACGGTCTGCATGACCTTGGGCAAGTCGCTTGACACCGTCCAGGCCCCAAGTCCTGCGCCCTCACAGGTGGCGAGGGGCCATCCCACAGGCTATGAGGTCCGCCGAGCACCCAGCGGGGAGTCCCCCTAGCATAACGCATCCAGGAGGCAGAGAGCGGCAGGCGCCCCGGTCTTGCCCTGGGCGGTGCAGGTGCGGCCGCGGCTGAGCTAGCGAGTGTACAGTGTCCGCACCAGTGGCAGCGCAGGCCCTGTCGTCGCCGCTGAGCCGAAGCAGCTTGGAGGCTGGGGACTCCGTGGGCCGCCTGCTGTGACACCCGCCCGGCTGTGGGGCCTGGCGCTGTCGCCCAGCCCAGGCGTCCCCACCCCGGGCCCAGTGCGCGTCGGGCCCCATGGGAGGCCCTGGAATGCGTCCACTGCCCGGCCGGGAGCGCCCCCCTCGGCGCCCCCTCCCGCCGCCCCGCCCGGGCGCCCGCTTCCTCCAGCTCCCCGCGCGCCCCCCTCCCGGCCGCCAGCCAACTGCGTGCCCCCGGGGCCGGCAAGAAGCCACATGCCCCCGCAAGGAATGCCGGGCCCGGCGGGCGGGGGGCGGGCACTGGGCAGGGCTGGGCCCGGCCGGGCAGGGAGCTCCCCGCCGGGAAGGCTGGCGAGAGGGGGAGAGCCAGCCCGCGCCGCCCTGGCCGCAGTGCACACCGTCCTGCGACGGGGCGGCCACGGGGCAGGGGGGTGCGCGGCGCGGCCCGGACCGGGCGGCCTCCGCTTCCCCTAAGCGCGCCCCCGGCCCCGCCGGCTCGGAGGAGAGGGCAGGCCGTCACGTTTCCCCACACCCCTCCCAGTCGCCGCTGCCGGCTTTGGGGCCCCGGTGGGGAGCAGGGGGCTGATTAGCCGAGGAACAGGGGTGTGGCCAGCGGGGCCCCGGGTAGTGAGTCACACACACCGCTCGCCCAGTCCCGGGGCCCAGCAAGGTCCCAGCCCCAGCTGAGTGCCACCCTGGCCCTGAAGAGTGTCCCCGGGCTTGGCATGAGGACCCCGGGGTGCCGAGGGAGGGGCTGAAGCCCAGCGCAGTGGTGGAGGGCGGTAAGCGGCGGGCTGGGGAGTGTCCCCTAGAGAGAGTGGGGTGGGGCTTGGAGCCACGGCTGGCCCTGCCTGTACCTGCTCTGAGCTGGCAGAGGGGCCTGGCTGTGCTCCTGGCAGTCCCAGGGTGAGGGGCTGCCCTGCCAGGCGTTGAGGGCCCAGTCGGTCCACCCACTACCTCTTGGTCCCAGTTGGGCTTCAGTTGTTCCCCCTTCTCCCCTTTGCAGTTTTGCATCCAGGCTCTTGTGGGATCCTCCTGCCCCTTGCCCTTTGGTCTGGGGGTCCAGGCTGTACTTCCCAGCGCGGCCTCCTGGCCTGAGCTGCCCTAGGCCCCTGACCCATGGGGCTGGTGGCTCCAGTCGTCCCCAGGACCAGCCCGGGATAGAAATGGCATTTCCTCTTGGCCCGGCTACAGCTGTTTTTGTTGTCTGTGTTCTCAAGCGCTTCCTCTGGGGATGGCAGGGAGGGTAACTAGACTCCGCGAGACCCCCACTTGCCCTCTCCGCCACTCACCCCTCTTCCCCTGTTTCTTTGATCTTCTTCCTGTGCTGGTCCCACCTCCTGCGACCCAGGACAGAATGACCGAGAACATGAAGGAGTGCTTGGCCCAGACCAAGGCAGCTGTGGGGGATATGGTGACGGTGGTGAAGACAGAGGTCTGCTCACCACTCCGTGACCAGGAGTATGGCCAGCCCTGGTGAGGCCCCTGTGTGGGAACTGGAGAGGGAGAAGAGGGAGTGGGGGGTGCCTGGGCTGGGTGGGTTGGGAACCCTGGGAAATGTTCTCACTCCCTGCCCACCATCCCTAACCCTGCTCCTGGCAGCTCCTGGGTGCAGGCTCTAGAAAAACCCAAGCAGTGGCCTAGGGAGGTGTGTGTGCCCATCTCAATCTTCCAGTTTTTCCACCACCTCCTGGACTGAACAGCAGGCTGGCTGGTACTCCTATGCCCACCCCACATCTTCTTGGCCTCCTGGCCAGGTCCCCAGCTTTTGTCCCCACTGGGTTCTCACTCTCTGATGGCTTCTTTGTTTTCTTTGCGGGCCTCTGTCCTGGCCAGCTCTAGGAGACCAGACTCCTCTGCCATGGAAGTTGAGCCCAAGAAACTGAAGGGGAAGCGTGACCTCATCATGCCCAAAAGCTTTCAGCAAGTGGACTTCTGGTGTAAGTGGAGCTCAGGGCTCCGGGCTGTTCCTCCCCTCACCCCCATTGCCCCGTTCCTGGCTAGGGAATTCACAGAAATGCTACTATGATAGGTCCTCACCTGCGATGTTCCCGACCCGGGTCCAGGCCTTGGTTAGTCATCATCATTAGCCACCCAGGTAGCCATTGTTGGCCCCATTTTCCAGATAGGACACCGAGTCTTGGTGAGGGTTAAGTATCCCGCCTCAGGTGCGGCAGCCCAACGTAGTACAGTTGCACTTGGACTCCAAAGCCATGCTCTTTCTTCTAGTTTTTTAAACTTGAGACAAAGGGAACGGATGGCTTCCTTGACATAGGCAGGCCTGTTCTTAGAGCCCCCGGGGAGAGTATAGGTTATTGCTACTGATAACCCTGGGGCCTGCAGCTGGCTGTCCACTGGTGGGCCTCCTGTCACCCCATCTGCCTCCCCCATGGGGGTCCTACCATCCTGCAACAACTGAGACCCTCCCTTCTCCTTCCATCCCTCCAGTCTGTGAGTCCTGCCAGGAGTACTTCGTGGATGAATGCCCGAACCATGGCCCCCCGGTGTTTGTGTCTGACACGCCGGTCCCCGTGGGCATCCCAGACCGGGCAGCGCTCACCATCCCACAGGGTATGGAGGTGGTCAAGGACGCCAGTGGAGAGAGTGACGTGCGATGTGTAAATGAGGTCATCCCCAAGGGCCACATCTTCGGCCCCTACGAGGGGCAGATCTCCACCCAGGACAAATCAGCTGGCTTCTTCTCCTGGCTGGTGAGTGTGCCTTGGGCTATTCCATAGAAGTTGCCAAGGAACATGGAAGGAAACCAGCAGGGGGAGCCATACTGGCCCAGCCTGGTCCCAGAGCTTTTCTGTCATCGCTTCTAGACCTGTGGTTGATGGATCTTGCTGCCTCTGGCCCTGGCTGAGTGGCTACAATGCTTGGTGTCCAAGGGCAATGCTGAGACTACTACCCACCTGGAAGTAGTCAGCAGATCAGGAAATCACCAGGCAGAACTCAGAGCAATTTCCCCATCAATCCTCATGTGTATGTCCCGTGGACCATTGGGCGGCATTGAATCAAGTGGTCTTCCAGAGTGGGTAACTTGGAGCTGGCCTGTGGGGATGCAGAACATGACTTCCCACTTCCAAAGTAGTAATACCAGGCTCTGGGCTAGGTGCCGGGGGTAAACCCTTCAACAAGACAGACGTGGTTCTTGCCCTCAGTGAGCAGATGGTCTGGTGGAAAGACAGGCATTGAACAAGCAGGTACACATGCGATATCAGTTTGCAACACAGGGTACTATTGATACATGGGTGCAGAGATGAGGAAGAGGGGTTTTCAGAGGTATGAGGAGGAAGGGTTACCTAAGCAAGTTTAAGGAGTCAGGCTTCAGCTACTGGACAGAGATAGGGGAGCATGGAGCAATAGAGAAAAGCATTCTACAAAAACACCTCTTGAATGTCTCCTTTGTGTCAGACACTGTGCTGGCCCTGGACATACAGTGGTGGGCCAGATAAGACAATCAGATAAATCCTGCCCTCATGGAGTTATCTGTGGGGAAGATAGAATTAATCAGAGACTAAGACAAACCCATGTCAAATTATAACTCTGAGGGTGATGGAGAAACAGCGAGGCTGGGAGAAAGTGAACAACCAGGGCAGGTGAGATGGGCAGAGGTCGGAGAAGGCTTCCTGCTAGTTGAGCTGTGATCGAAGGAGGTGAATGGCTACTGGGCGAAGATTGGAGAGGGGCATCCAGAAGTCTGGAACAGCAAGGGCAAAGGCCCTGTGGCAGGAGAGCATGGCACATCTGAGCCACTGGATGAAGGTCAGTGTGCCTGGAGGACAGCACACACAGGGGCTGGAGGAGAAGATGGAGGCATGATTACGTAGGACTCAGTGGACCAAATTAGGACTTCTGTTCTTTTACTTTAACCATGTAGCAGGAAAGTGGGGAGTGTCTTGGTCACATTTATGTTTTGAAGAGGTGACTTTGGCTGCAGCCTGGAGATTGGGCTCAGGGGCGCTGGTCAGGAATGGGTACCGACACACTTTTCCCAGGTAGAGCGTGTGAGAGTTCTCTAAGTCAGCAATGGTGGAAGACTGGGCTAGGGTGGGGGCAGAGACATGGAAGCAAGTGAACTGCTTTGTGAACTGTGTCAGAGAGGAGAGCTCTGACTTAGAAATAGACTAACTGGCCTAAGGAAGGGAGCAGGATGTATCAAGTACATCGGCAGTCTCCCAGCAGGTCATTAACGGTGCCTTTCTCTGAGAAATGGAGGAGGCTGGGAGGGGACTGGGTTGAGGAAAAGATCATGATTTGAGTTTTGGACTTGTTGAGTTTGGAGTAACACCAGGATATCCAAATGGTGATGTCAAGTAGGCAGTTGGATATATGGGTCTGAAGCTTGGGGAGGAGGCTTGGAGATGTTGCTTAGTGAGTCACCTGTGCATGGGTGGTCAGTGGGGCGGGGGCTGTGGAGCGCAGAACCTAGGGAGAACGTGCTGAGTGAGAGGTGGAAAGGCCTGTGACCAAGCTTTGAGGGACTTTAGCAGTTCATGGTCTAGAAGCGGGGGCTTGATCCTGCAAAGGAGACAGAGAAGGTTTGCAGCCAGAGAGGTAGAGGGGGAACCAGGAGAGTGGGTGACCTGGAAGTCAAGGAAGAAGAGAGGTTTTCAAGGGCCACAGTAGCTGTCAGTGCCAAATGCTGCCGAGAAACCAATCGGGAGAGGGACTGAAAAGTGTCCCTTGGAATTACTACCGGGGAAGCCATTGGTGACTTTAGCAAGAACTATTGTAGAAGTCAGTGGGTCTCAACCTGAGGCAATTTTGCAGCCCTGCTTCCTGTCTCCAGACATTGCCCAATGTCACAGCTCAGCATAGGGGTAAGCTGCTGGCATCTAGGAGGCAGAAACCAGGATTACTGTAAACATTTTACAATGCACAGAATAGTCCCTCATAACAGAGTTATCTGCAGAAACCCCACTCGAGAGTGATGGAGGTGGAACCTGATTAGCATGGAGGTGACCAGGCACAGCCATTTCCTTGCAGTTTGGTTACAGATAAGATCAGAAGTGGAGGAGAAAGATAAGAGTGAAGTGGGTGGTGGTGGGGAGGTTGGAGAGATTTAGGGGTGTGGGGGTGGTCAACAGAGTCTGTTCATAAGAAAGACTTTAGCATCCTCAAAAAGCCAGTGGGAGGGAGGGGTTCTGCTGAAGTGCTTGAGTGCAGAGTAGAGATAAGACATGCTCCCTAACTTTTTACAGCACCTCACAGGGTTCACATGGAAACACTGGATGAAAAAGGGGGTGGACCAGCATCTTTTCTGTCCCTACAGGATTAGCCCAGAGGATTAGAGCAGATGGAGGTAGTTAGGTATAGCAGACCACATAGTAGCCCCCCAAAAATGTCCCCGTCCTAATCCCTAGAATTTATAAATATTATCTTCACGGCAGAAGGGGTTTTTTTGCAGATGTGATTAAGGATCTGGAGATGGGAGTGAAGATCTTGGATTATCTGGGTGGGCCCAGTGTAATCACAGGTGTCTTAATAAGAGGGAGGTGGGAGGCTCAGAGTCAGAGAGAAAGAGATTGGAGGATGTGCTCTGCTGGCCTTCAACATAGAGGAGGGAGCCGGGAGTGAAGGGATGCAGGCAGCTCCTGGAAGCCAGAGAAGGCAAAGGCACACATTCGTTCCTAGAGCTTCCCGAAAGAATGCGGTCCTGCCAACACCTTGCTTTTAGGACTTCTGACCTCTAGAACTGTCAGGTAATACATGTGTGTTATTTTAAGCTGCTGTGGTTTTGGCAGTTTATTACAGGAGCAACAGGAAACTCATACAGGAGGATTTTGTGTTTGCGGGGGAGGCATCTACTAAAATGGGCAGGGAGGTGGAGTGAGGTGGCCTGAAATTGAGGAGATCAGAGAAGGTAAGTTCTGCGTGGGGTGAATAGAGTTCCAGGGGCCCAACAGGTTCTGGGGAGCTGTCCAGAGCACTCTGGTGTGTGTGTGGCTCTGCGGTAGAGAGGAGATGCCGGGATGACTGGAAAACTAAGTCTATAAATTCATGCAGCTGAAGCCCAGGGAAGGGAGGGCATGGCCTACAGAAAATGCTTGGGGAGGAAAGAAGAGGCCTTTCCTTTGGAATATGAGTTTGAAGGAATCCTTGGAGGGAGAGGAGTTGAGAAGGCATGGAGTGGTAGGAGGAGACAGTAAGAAGTCTCCTTGGCTCTCTTGGCAGGAGCAGTCTCACGGATGGAAGCCAGATTGCTGCCGATTAAGGTTGACTGGGAGGTGAGGAAAGGGAACAAGCAAGGGTGCATGACTTGTTTTAAACGTCTGGTTTCCCACTGAGCAATTATTATATGCCAAGTGCATACCAGACACCTGTGTCATCTCATACTTCCCCAAACAGTCCATAGGGTGGGGGGTTGCTGCCCCTCTTGTTCAGATGAGGAAACACAGGACTCTCATAGCTGGTCCACGGTGCACCTTGGGTTCCTTCAAAGATAGTGTCCCTCCGCCACGCCGCCACGTGAAGACTTCTGTTGTTGGAGACATGGCTAACGGGGTGGAGCATTTAATAGCTACCCTGAGCCAGTTTTGGTTATATGCCCAGATTCAACCCAACCTCACATGTACAGAACAACTCCAGAGCACTAGGTCCTGAGCAGGGAGCTCTCGGGATAACAGACATGCATGAGGTTTGCTCTCTGTTCTTATGGAGCCTGTGATTCATTTATGAGGAGCAGGGGCCATAGTGGATAGGAGGGGAGGAAGCTTGTTACCAACCAAGTAATACAGAGGCAGCGTGTTGCTTGGTGACCCAGTGCTGCAGAGGGCTGCAGCACCAGGGAGAGGGGGATTGGTTTCAACAGGCAGATTGGAGATGGATTTTGAAGAACGGATAGAAGTTCAACAGAGGAAGCCTGTGGCTTCACAGCCTATTGGAAAATTGCAGGAGAAAAAATCTAGGGCCGTGCCCAGGGAAGGGCTATTAGGATCCCCTTCTGCAGCTCCCAGAGTCTGTACCTGGGACAGCCCAGCTGGGGAAAGTTGAGAATCTTTAAAGCAGATGAACTTGCCCAGGTTGGCTGCCTGGCACAGGTCGATGGTGAGAGGAAAGGAGGAATAGAAGGCCCTGGGATTTGCAACCTGGTTGAGGACTAGCTCCACCAGTGAAGCCCCAGTTCAGGCGGTGGGACTGGTGGCCTGGAGGTTATTCCCTCTGAGGTTTCCTCCCAGGGCCTTAGCTGCAGCCAGCAGCCAGCAAATGAGTACAGCAAATGAGTGGCTGGGGGCTGCAAGACCATATGAGGCTTTGACCTTTGGGAACCCAAGAGGTGAGAGACATTAAAGGCCTGGAGCCACCAGATACTTAAAGGGGCTCAGGAAAAGTGTAAGTGTGTGCTGTTGGGCATGGGTGTTCGGGCCTCCGCTGGGGAAGAGCAGGCATAAGGAGTGACTCTGCCTGCTCAGGTGATGAGTGGGCCAAATGGTGGAAGAGGATGGGAAAGGTGGGTTGAACAATGGTGCTGATTTTTGGACCAGGATCTAGAAGCCACACATTCTAAATAAACTGCCCTTGTTTGTCCAGTCTTGTCCCAAAGCCACCCTGGATATCGTCTTCTTTGAACCTTCTGCCTGCCTGCAAAAGCTCTGCCCCCATTCAGCACAATACATTTCCTTCCACACTCCCTCAGTATGTGCACTCTACTCTGTAGAAGTGATAGTGGTGATCACGATAAACATAGCTATTAATGTTTATTGAGCACTTACTATGTGTCTGGGTCTGTGCTCAGTACTTTATAGCATAATCTCATCTGATCCTAACAACGCTCCTGTGACATAGGTATTATTCCATCCATTGCACAGCTGAGAAAACTGAGGCCTGGAGAGGATGAGTCATTCTGCACAAAGCTAAACAGCTGGTGAGTCGCTGAGCTGGGGTTCAAATCTGTGCAGTCTGACTCCAGAACCCACCCTCTCATTCCACCTCTTGGCCCTCTAGCCTCCCTTACTTAGCATACCTCTTCTTACCTCCCTGCCTTGATGGACTCCATTCTACTCATTCTTCCTGCCCGGCACAAGTTTCCTCTCTGTCTTCGCTTAACCTGGAGGAAAGCTGGCCTGACTGCGGGCAGAGTAGTGAAAAGCCTGGGCCTGGGTCAAGATGGAATGGCCATTCCCATCCCACAACTCTCCTTCGTGGCCTGGCTGCCTTGGCAGAAGTTAGACACTCACTTCTGCCTGTCTAGGAAAGCGATGCCCCATCCTCTGCTCTTTCATACTATTGGAAATTATAAATGCTGTAATTCATTGCTAAGATGACCCAGGCTACCGTCAGACCCTGCAGGCCAGGAGCGATTCTGCTGGCACAAGGCGTTAGGGGGTGCTGTGCAGCCATATGGTTTGGTAAAGAGCTGGAAGACAGAGGAAGCTGACACAGGGTTTCTATATAAGTTTTTCATTCAGACCCCAGCTTGTTCCAGAAGGCATTTAGGGTAGCCTAGCAGCATACATAAAATATACCACAATTGCATATTAAAACTGGGAGAGAGAAAGAAGAAAGAAAAACAAGGGTGGAGACCCTAAATGGAGCCAGGAATGAAGCTAAAAATGCATACTATAATGACGTTTATCTGCACTTTTAGCCATACAGCTTCCAAATCTGACAGCCACTGGGAGAGTAGCTGGTACAGTCTGTCCATAATGTGAAAAGGACCAGGGAGCTCCTGAGGAGGTCTGCCCTTCTGGACGCTGATACTGGACAGATTTCCCAGGGGCCCTTATAAAGAGGACACTGTGTGATGGAATTGTCTACACCATGCCAGGCGGCCTCCCCGCCTGCGAGGCTGCTACCATTCTGGGGAGAAGCGGGTGTGAAATGGTCTTTCAGCATTTCCCATTTCAGCTTCCATCATACATTGATGATTTCTTTTAAAACTTGAAATTGGATGTGCCAGAGCTCTTGGCTTCAGAATAGCATCTGAGAGACCCTGAGTGAGTGCTTGGCTAGATGAAATAAGCAGACAGTTGCAGTGCCATGACATGTGTGGGAACAGGCAGGTTTCACCAAGTTAGGGGATGCTCGGAGAACTGAGGAGTAACAGGTTTGTCCAAGAAGAGAAAAAGGGGCATTTGAGACAGGGTAGGTGTAGTGTGTGTGCATGCACGAACACGTGCTTTTCATGCTTGCTTGTTAATTTCTACTCTTTATTTTGAAAGTTGCAAACTGAGTTGAAAAGTTGTAAGAAAAGTGTAATGAATACCCTCATACCTGCCTCTAGATTCACCTATTGCTAACACTTTATAACCGTTGCTTTATGTCTACCTCTACACCTACACACATGCACACACACACACACACACAAAAGGACACACATACACACACACATTCTTTTTTTTTTCCTGAACTGTTTGAGATATAGTTACAGAGACATCATGACACTTTACCTCTAAACATTTCAGCCAAATTCCTGACAGCAAGGTGTTCTCCTATACCAGGGTGGGCAAACGTTTGTTTTTAAAGGCCACCTGGTAAATTTTACAGGCTTTGTGGACTATACTGTCTGTCATAACTGCTCCACTCTGCCATCGCACTGCAAAAGCAGCCACAGACGATACATGAATGAATGTTTCTGTTTCAATAAAACTTTATATGAACTCTGAAATTTGAATTTCATATTTCAAATGAAATTTGAAAGTCACAGAAATGAAATTATGTAAAAAATCATTTTTTAGTCATTTAAAAAAATGCAAAACTATTCTTAGCTTGCAGGCTGTATAAAAACAGGTGGTAGGGGCTGGATTTGACCTGCAGCCATAGTTGGCCGAGGCCTGAGCTATTTAACCACCATGTAATGATTACATCCAGGAAATTTAACATGGATACAATACTGTCTCAGCTATAGTTCATATTCAGATTTCCCCAATTGCCTTTAGTAACATTCTTTATAGTTTTTTTCCCCAGCCAGGACCCGTGCAGGTATCACACATTGCGTTTAGTTGTCACATCTCATCAGTTTCCTTTATTCTAGAAAAGTCTCCCGTGTGTTGTTTTTTCTCTTTCATGATATTGATGTTTTTGAAGAGTTCAAGCCAGTTGTTTGCATAAAGTTCCACAGTTTAGATTTGTCTGATTGTTTCTTCATGGTGGATTCAGATTACAGCTCTTTAGCACAGGCAATGCTGGGTCTTTCTCACAGCGTGCCATCAAGAGGCACCTGGTGGCAGTTTGTCTTGTCTTTTACTCAACGGTTTTAACAACTATTGATGATGCTTGCCTGTATCAATTATTAGTCCTGATTAAAATGATTTTTCTATTTTTTTCTCCTCTACGTTTATTACTTGACATTCTTCTGTTAAAAAAAAGTGCTCAACCTTCACCCCGACTCAATCCTCATTTAAAGTTATTTTTAGTATTTGTATGAACGTGGATTCCTTTTATTCAATGTGTTGGAGTCCATGTCTGTCATTATTCATTTTGATGTTTAAATTGCCCTAGATTTGGCCAGTGGGAATGCTTTCAAACTGGCGCCTTGTTCTTTCAACACATCCCCATCATTATTTTAGCACTTTTTCCTTACTTTCTGGCCCAAAAAGATTCCCACTGTCTCTTGTAGGAGTCATGATTCCTTTTAGTGGGAAAAGGTGTTTAGAAGCCAAGATCTCGGGATGGTAGGTATGCAATTGCTGCTGGGGTGTCCTTGCTTTTAAACCAAATTAGATTTTGTCATTATTATTATTTTATTTCACTTTAAGTTCTGGGATACATGTACAGAACATGCAGGTTTGTTGCATAGGTGTACATGTGCCATGGTGGTTTGCTGCACCTATCAACCCATCATCTAGGTTTTAAGCCTGGCGTGCGTTAGGTATTTGTCCTAATACTATCCCTCCCCTCACCTCCCACTGCCCTACAGGCCCAAATGTGTGATGTTCTCCTCCCCTTATCCATGTGTTCTCATTGGCCAAACTAGGTTTTCAGGGAAGGATGAGTTGATGCAAATGTCCTACCATGTCAGAAACTGAAGAAACACAGCATAGCAGGGGTCACAGAATTTACAAAGGCCCTGGGGCACACACATAACAGGCAGGGATGGTGTTAATATTAGGGCATAACGAAGGTACAGAGTGTGCTTAGAAGGAAAAGTGGAAGACGAGGCTAGAGTAAAAGTCACTTTTCTTGTGTTCTCAGATGCAATGGATCATAAAGCACTATTGATTCAAGATCAGCTTTTCTGGGAGTAAAAATGAATACCTCAATCCAAAGATTCTGGATGTCAGGAGCATTAAATGGGCTTAGCTTGCATAGCTATTTTATAAATGCTGGTAGTTGAGTTATTGAATCACAAACCAAACCAAAGATTTCCCCTGGAAAATGTAATAGGCTAGTGAACCACTTCTGGATAGAGCCAAGTCTGCAAACGTATTATATCAGAGCAAAGGTAGGACATGAAAAATTATTCTGAACCTGTGTAATATTTCCAGTCCAGACCAGCTCCTAACCTGACCTCCTCTATTTCTTGGCTCTTCAGTCCATTCTACTGTGGCTATGTTTCTCACACCCGAAGAGTGTGGAGTTCAGGTGACTTTTAATGTTCCTGGAGTCTTAATGTTCCATTAATTTTATTTTAATGTCACTTAAAAAGGTATAAACATAAAGCTTGCTAAACACAAATTGTCTTGTACTTACAACTTTTAAGCAACTGTAAAGCCAAAACAAGCTTACACGTATAAAATGAACAGAACTACAAAACTTTCAACATAATGTACAAACATCTTAACGAACTCATTTTAATGAGATGGTTGATGATGTTTCACTGAAACAAAATTGCTTTTTATAAGGTGAATATGTTAGTAACTACTGAGACACAAGCAGAGTCTTTGGAGTTTGGAATGCCTGTACTTTTGTGTGCCTTGTGATATCTTTATTTTCCTACTGTTTGTCTCTATTTGAAGCACTGGGAAATCTTTTATTTATTTATGTATTCATTTATTTAGAAATGGGAACTTAACTCTATGGCCCAGGCTGGAGTGCAATGGCAAGATCATAGCTCACTATAATCTCATCCTGGGCTCAAGCCATCCTCCCGCATCAGCCTCCAGAGTAGCTGGGATCACAGGCGTGTGCCATCACGCCCAACTCTCTTTCGTTATTGCAACTGCCGTGATGTATCTTGGCCTTTTCTTTGCCGGAGTACAACATTTACATGTTAAGTTTATATCGGTTCTTTTTCCGTTGGCTCATAGCAAGTAGTAATAATTGGGGTTATATGGTCAACTGTTGCTGTGAAACAAGCTACCTCAAAATCCAGTGGCACAGAACAGGGGTTGGCAAACTTTTTCTGTCAAGGGTCAGGTAGTAAATATTTTAGGTTTTGCAGACTATACAGTGTCTGTCTCAATGACTCAATTCTGCCCTCATAGTGCAAAAGCAGCCATAGGTATGGCATGTTTCAATGAAAGTTTATTTATATATACTGAAGTTTGAATTTCATATCATTTTCACATCATGAAATATTGTTTTTCTCTTGATTTATTTTCAACCACTTGAAAATCATTCTTAGCCTGGTGGGCCATGCAGAAACAGGTGGTGGGCTGGAATTAGCTCGCAGGCCATAGTTTGCTGAGCCCTGACATAGAACAACAATCATTTACTCTTGTTCGCATGTCTGCTGGTCACCTGCAGTTCCTCATTTCTACTTGAGTGTCTGCTGGTTGACTGCAGTTTAGCTGACTTAGCGGGGCTTGCTGGGCTGCCTGGCCTCCAGCTGTTGGGGGAGCTTGGCTCCTCTCTCTGGAGCCAGGTCTTCTCCAGACACTTGGAGCATGTCTGTTCTGGGCCCCAGCTGAAGGAGCAGGGGCTCTCTGGAGAAGCTTTTCTAGCTTTCAAGACTTTGCTTGCATCATGTTTGCTAATATCTCACTGGCCACATGAATTTCATGGTTGAACGTAAGGTCAAGGAGCAAAGAAGTACAGGCTGCCTGCTAAACAGTCTAGTTCAGAGTCACGTGGCAAAAGGTAATAGGGACGGATGAAGAGCTGGGGTCAGGGATTCAATCTGACACGATGCTACCTCAGCCATAAATGTCGTACTCTTGTGGGTACAGAAATCTCATGGGGGATTCCTGAATACTGTTTTTTTTAATGAAAACATTGAATTAAAAATTCTTAGAACATTCAGATCCCGAGAATATATCCAAAGACCCTAGCTTGACAGACATTCATTTTTAGTAAACTTCCTGGCTTTGTCGCAGAGGATTTGGGGTTTCCTGGTGTTTGAAAATTCTCCAAGGAGAGGTCTTGTTGAACTATGCTCTCTGAACCTAATTCAGCACTCCAAACCCCAGTGGGTCCTCAGAAGATGGACAGTAATTATAATAGCAACAATAATAGCTGCTGTTCATTGAGTACTAAATGATTTTTATATCTCACAACAGCACTATGGGACAGTTATTTTCTTCTTTTTAAAGATTAAGAAACCGGGCTTAAAAGGCCATGTTGCTTATTAAGGTTTTACAGTTCATTTATGGGGCCAGGACTTTTAACTAGATCTCTAGTTCATCATCTCCAGGCCTCAGATGTGAATATCTAGAATGCCTTCCTGCCATCCCATTGCTGGTCTTTCCACTGGCATGGAAACCTCCTGTTTCTTTAGGGATTACTGTTCAAACATAGGATACGTAGGATATAAGGTTGTTTCCCTCTCCTCGTTTGATTGCTAACCATGAACCTTTGGCAGATTTTATTTTTTAACAGCTTTATTGAGATGTAAGTCACATACTGTACAATTCACCCATTTAGAATATGTGATTTAATGATTTTGACTGTATTCAGATATGTGCAACCATCACCACCGTCAATTCCATCAAATCCTGTATCCTTTGGCTGTCATTCACCCCTTTCAATCCCCGCAATCCACATCTTCAACTTCTCATCCCCACCCATCACTAGGCAACCACTAATCTACTTTCTGACCCTATAGATTTTTCCATTCTGGCCTTTCATATAAATGAGATCATATAGTACATGATCTTTGTGATGAGCTTCTTTTACTTAGCTTTGTGTTTTCAAGGTTCATCTGTGTGGCAGCGTGTATCATTCCCCCCCGCCTTTTTTTTTTTTTTTTGAAAGAAAGAAAAAGAGAGGAAAGAAAGTGAGAGTGAAAGAAAGAAAAAAAAGAATGTAAGAGAGAAAGAAAGAGGAAGAGAAAGAGGGAGAGAGAACGGGATTCTTGTTCTATTGCCCAGGCTA